>CANYBF010011436.1:0-39209 GCA_948192965.1 Dalechampia spathulata | reverse complement strand
ATGAAAACCGACGTCGTTTTGATGCATCTTCCATTCTTTATTAATTCAACACTTAATATACATTATAAATAATATTAGTAATTATAAACAACAAAAATAGCGACGGAAATAGCTACGGAATTAATTCCGTAGCTAAATAGCAACGGAAATTGCTACGGAATTAATTCCGTAGCAAATTAGAGACGGAAATAGTTACGAATTTTCATATTTGAAGCTATATAGCGACGGAAATGGCGACAACATAGTTCCGTCGCTATATAGCGACAATTATCCTTTCTGTTGCAATTCCGTAGCTAAATTCCGTAGTCAAATACTATATTTTTTGTGGTGTTTGAAGCAAATGAGAAGATATAAATATAAAAATCAGAATTCTTTAGATCAAAAGGGTCAATACATTACCATTAATTTTGTCGATATAAAGCTGATATATTTAGAAAAAACATGCAAAAGCATTACTCTACTATTGAATACAGATGAGTGATTCTTTCACGATTATTCACAAGATCAGCTTAGCCACCGCCTCCCTACCATATGCATATTTCTATTTGACTCAACTTTTGTCCTTTCCATTACAGTAATTCGGTCATTTCAAATTAAATAAATTAGATTATACTATAAAATATTATTAAATTAAATTAAACCTGACAAGACCAATGTCAAAATTATATACAAACCAAGGGAAAATTAATATGTTTTCGTATTATTTGTAACTTAGTATTTTTTTTACGTAAATATAACGTATTATAATTGAACATTCATAAGATCCTGTACAAGGATTACTTTATATTAAAACTTTTCCGATAATTAATCATGCGTTCGTCGCCGGACACTTCCCAGTTCAGGTTCAGTGACTGTTTAATGTTTCAAAGGTAAATGCCATTCCTTAACGAAAATCTTGTTCACATCAATGGAATGAGCTATCAACCGTGATGTATAAGAAGAGACTTGCGTGACGTTCGTAGCTGGATTACCAGAAGTGGGTGGCCAGACAGGGTCGTTAAACATGGATGTCATAAACTTATGGTTCATCTTTAGGAGGCTGCCTAGCTTATAATAGCAAAAATACGATAAACTGTGATGCTGGATATGGCTGTTGTAGAAGTTGAACGCCGAGGAAAAGTATAGAACAAGTTTCATCAATAATAATTTATCTTATTTTGGATACAAACAGATGCAGATTATTTAAGGTTCGAGAAAATTAATACTCATATCAAGCATGTCTCTCAAATTTTAAGCAATGTGAAACAAGCCAGTAATGCGATCAAATGAGCCATTGAAGCTGATCAATTATCGGACAGTAGACTTTTCGCGATTCTACCATTTGCTCCTTTAGGTAGGAAACCACCAGGTTTGCTTTCTTTGCCTGTTCCATACACCATCCTTAGAATTTCAGGTGGTGTACGTGCATAGGACAGTGAGTTTGGATCTGCTGATAATATGTTACTTGCAGTTCTGTTCTCCGCCCCAAGTTTTGTAGGTACGATCAGACCTTCATCTTTGATTCCACACATGGCAAGCTCATTTCTTAACCTTGATAACGCACTAGTAAATTCAGCCACTGTTGCTTTATAAGGCTCCACTACCTCACCAGCCCTCTCATACAGCAGCGTTCTTATAACTGCATCTTGTCCCGACTCCACGCCCAGCAATGATCCAGCAAGCTAACAAAGGGAACATCCCAGATATGGAAAATATGTTAAATGACCATATATCATAGCCATATTTAAGTTGCTTAGATATATATGGTTCAATTCTTACTTTTTTTGGGGTGTAGTTGTCCAGCTCGGGAATGGTGCCAACATATCCCACCAGCCCTACGTAAGGTATAAAGTAGCTTGCTAATAGATAGTTGGTCGAGCTCGAGTAAGGATTAAAGGGCGGGTGCAATTTGCAGTCGAGGGCTTCGTCCATCACTTTGGCGAAATTTTCTGCACTGAGATCGTACAGCGGCCTTGGAAATCCACCAACCGTTTCCGTAATAGCCCTGCAAAATTAAGTTTTCTTCTCTGGAATCAATCATTTTGTTAATCAGTATCATGGAAATATCAGTTTGATAGCCGTATTATTGCCGCAGCACATGCAGAAGATCAAGGTTTAAAACTTTAGAGCCATTTTTCCTGGAAAGAATTTCTTCATGCTAAAGTAAAAAATTTGTAAATACCTGATGTGACCCACTTCTTGGTAACAAAATTCCTCGATGATGTTACGAACAAGAGGATCAAGATTGGCCTTCCGGGCGCCAATCGGAGGAGGACCACCATTGGTTAAAGCTGGTTCAATAGATTCAAGCCCCTGACCTCGAGAACCATAGCAAAAGAATTCTTCTTCCAAGTATTCCAAGTTAAGAGCAAACTGAAGCCGGTCCTGGTCGTTAGCCTTAATCGGTGGTCCACATCCGTGGGCAGAACCTAGTACAATGATAGAAGCAAGAGCAACCAGATAAACAAGGGCATGTAAGAAAATGTTTCTTGTATCCATTTTGCTATCAGGTCTCAACTCAACCAGCTATTTAGCTGCTACATTCATGTCATGTGTATATATAGCACCCAACACGCCTTCACATTTGCAAGCTTATAATTACAATTACTGAAAAATTCGTAAACCATAATAAAATCCTTCATGGTTTGTCTTATATATGATTGGCTAGCCATATGAAATGGATTTACTTGGCATTTAACCAAAATTATTATTTTTTGAAATTAATTATGGGTATAAAATAATTCAGATTTATCATTTAAGATTGTAAACCTACTAGAAATAATATTCATTAATTTTATATTTATTAACATACAATCGTCATTAATTGTTAATATGTAAATAATAATTAATTAGTGATTGATATCTAATAAAAATCTATACATATCACTATATTATTAATGGATTCATAATTTTGCGTCACTCATTAGAAAAATTAAAATGTATGATTCACATGTAGAATATTTTGAAGGAATAGAGGCATATGGTAGAAATAGAGGACGTGGATGGAAGTAGATCGGATATAAGAAAGTTCGTTGGATGGATCCACGTCTGTACATATACAAATACACATGCAGATCAGTTCAAAAAGAAATGCACAAGCTAATGCAACCACTTACACCTGCAAGTCAAGTGGCAATATGGCAAATTTAGCAAGTCATTATCAACCTTGTCATGTTTACTTGATACGTGCACGTAGCTAACGTTGTTGATTTTGAGGTTTGAGCTAATGTAATTAATGAAAACGGGCAAACTTGTTTCAAACGATCATTTGTATCATGAGCTTTTAAAAGGGAAAAACCCGTAATTTTGATCTGTGTTCAAGCAGCTTTTGCTGTTATCTGGGGATGAGATTGGAGTTTAGGTTAAGGTTGTTGTCATTTTGTTGAAGAAAGTAATACCGCAAGCTTACAATTATGTTATGTTATTAATAGAGGTCTTATTCAAGGTTTCTTTAATGGCGCTTAAGATTGTCGTAAAGGAATATTCTTTTCTATCCCTTCACCCTTACGGCAACACCAGCCGGTGGAAGGAAAAGCGTTTTCTTTCGTCTTTTCTTCTTACAACCGATTTTGTGTTTTACTTTCTTGAAAGAAAGTTGCTAAATTTTCTTGAATTGGTTCATTTCTTGAAAACTAATATTGCAAAATCCTTTTTCAAATTGTCGGTCTTAGGTTGTTTGGTTGGATTCTGGGCATGTTTTGGGAACCGATACAAGGGGAAAGTCGATGACGAAGGCATCATGAAAATGGTGGAATTATAGTACCTCTTCCAAATGCATAGATTTCTATTAAAGGCCCTATACTTTAATCTAAAGCCTAGAAGTTCATTAGACTAACCAACCAAAGACTGTTTTAGTTGCATACAGAGTACATCTAGAATTACAGATCAATCCCAAGTCCCACATCTTCAACTCCAAATGCCAATGAAAGGTCATGCTATCTGTACGATTACATGGTCATGGAATCTTACTAAATTTGATTGATTTAAGTATCTGGGGAAAAAAATAGTCAAAATTGATAATTAGACTAAATTATACTCAACTAGAAGAATCAAATATAAACAAACATGAGTAAGATTTATTAAAAATACTCAGGATGGTTGCAGGGGCAGACGACTTTCAAAGTAGATTTTCTTTTTATTAGATAGAGAAAATCATCAAAATTGTATGATCCATTGTAAAACTTATTCCAAGATCTCAAAAAGTTTGCATTACCGTTGAAGGGATATTTTAAAAAAGAGGAGACCGTGATATACCATGAATGGACATCAAAAAAAAAGTATGGGAACTGAAAAGATGATATGAGAAACTCTCTCCAAATCCATAGAAGGCCATGTGAGGGAGACAGCAGCTTTTATTCAAAGACAATAACTTATTGATGAAACAAAAGCTAACTATTGAATCCTCAAACTCCCTTAGCTTATCTTTGCATTCAGATTTAAAGAATGAAAATTTTAGACCTCATGCCAGAACGTATCTAAACAGAATATAGAACTGAAGGGAGATTGTAGGTCAAAGTACACATCACCACTGTAGGAAGATTCTAGCAAAGTTTATTGAGCATGTTCTCCAAAAACACCATGGGTCTGATTCCTTAAAGACTCGATTAGGAAATGACGACAGAACTCATGGCTTCCTTGTGCAGAAATTTAATTAGAAGGAAAATTTTGCGGATTATTACTGCGCAAACGTGCGCTTTGCACCATCTAGGGTGTTCCTGAGTAGCATTGCAACAGTCATTGGACCTACACCGCCTGGAACAGGGGTAATCCAACCAGCTACTTTACACACTTCCTTGTAATCTACATCTCCCACTAACCTGTAGCCCGACTTCTTACTTGGATCATCAATAGCATTTGTCCCAACATCAATGACTGCAGCACCAGGTTTAATCCAGCTGCCCTTGATCTAAAATTACAAAAAATAACTGCGTTTTCATGTAAATTCTTAAACACAAAGGCCAACATATATAGGGAGCGGTAAACAAGTATATATTTTGTGCTTGCCCGTAAAGGGCATCAATCCATTATTTGAAAGAAACAAGGACAATCTATTACCGCTTGCATGCATTCAAGAATAATACTAGAAAGTTAATAACATTAGGTAGCTAAGCAAGAAGAACTGCCTGCGATTACCATCATAGCTTGCCCTGCTGCTGCAATAATGATATCAGCTTCACGAATTATCTTTTCCTGATCTTCTGTGCGAGAATGGACTATAGTAACAGTGGCATCTGCTTTCAAAAGCAGCAGGGACACCGGCAATCCAACTATGTTGCTACGACCCACAACAACTGCCTTTTTACCTTTCACAGTTACGCCACTTCGTGAAAGAAGTTCCAGACAACCCTGTCAAGAAATCAAAATCGTTTCTCACAAACATACTTGCAGTTAAGAATGACTAAATCAGCTCCTAAATGAACTAGAACTGAAAGCATCTTCAAACCAACTAGATTGCCTTCGGGGTACAGGGAAGGAAAAGAGGATCTCTGCCTTTCATAGCAAGCTTGCCAATGTTTAAAGGATGGAAACCGTCCACATCCTTTTCGATACTGATCTCGCTCAACACTTTCTCTTCATTAATATGCTTTGGCAACGGAAGCTGGACTAAAATTCCTGAAAATAGAACCAAAAAACTGCTCAACAAACTCCAGAAAAATTCATACATAGAGAAAAAAAAAAAAGAACTTGGTGCAAACAGAATTCATCACAATCGTCTACACTAAATCATAACAACAGACACTGCTTTAAAGCTTCAACATTTAGATCATTCCAAGAGTTACTCAATCATACACACATGTGGCTTAACACTGAATTAAAAATTTAGAACATGGCTTATAATAAAAGAACAATTAACAGAGGACCAACCATGGACATCTGGATTTGCATTTAACTCATGGACCTTGCTGATCAGTTCAGCTTCAGATATTTGTTCCGGAAGATCTACATCTACAGACTTTATCCCAACTTCAGCACATGCCTTTCTTTTCATACTTACATAACTCTGCGAATCCTTCCTATTGCCTACAATTACAACAGCCAACCCTGGAACCTGACCAAATGAATTGTTTAAAATATAAATATCAGCATCATAGATTTACCCTAATGTTAAAACTGAAATTTTCTGCATATGAGATTTACGGTTTTTGATACAGATGAAATTATCCACACGAAAGAAGGCATTACCTTGCCGTATTTCTCGGAGAGTTGACGTACTTCGTCTGCTATTTCAGATCGGATTGTCTGAGCGATGGCCTTGCCGTCGATTACGGTGGCTTTCTGATCTGATTGCGATGCCATTTTGGGAATAACACGGCAATCAGCGGCGGATGGAGCAGGGGATTGGATTGCGGTCCAGCAGTCACTCACTTGGCTAAAGTTGACCTGCTTAATTCCAAGTTAACCCACTTAAGCCTATGAAAGCTGGCCACCTGTACCTTTCCACTGTTATCATAGTTGCTTTTTAAGAAAATATCTTAAAATAATAATTAGTTTTTAAATTATCAATGATACTTTATTATTTACTAATCTGATTGATTTCCAATATGAGAATTATACCATGAAATGTAATTAATGAGAATATAAATATTTAGTAATTTTTTAAACTATATGAATAATCAAATAAAATTACTTTTGGATAGAAATATTATTATTATTTTCAATATTTCAAACTTGTTTATTTTATATTATATAATTGCATTAAAAAAACAGTCAAATTATAGAAATGATTTAAAAAGGATTATGTTTTCAAATTAATTAAAAGATGTAAATGATTTAGAAATAGATTAAGAAAATTTCAATAAAATAATCCACTTCCAATTACATATTTTGTTCATTTTAATAATATAAAGTAATATAATTTTCTAAAGTTCTGTGGGATTAAATTGTTGTATTATTATGTGGTCAAACGTCGAGATTTTGTTGACCGGGAGTTCTTTAAAATGATTTTCTAAAATAATTAAAATTAAAAAATAAAAATAAAAATTACCAAAAATTCATATTTATCTCTTTCTTTGAACTAATAGACCCAACAACAGTTTTCGCTTATCTTATCCGTGCCCCAAATCGTGACATCTCATAGCCTGCCACTTTCCATGATTTATAATTTTTTTCTCATATTTTAGATATTTTTCTCACACTGGAATATAATGTAAAACATCTTTTTTTTGTTTTTTTTTGTAGAAGTTGAAGATTCTTGTTTATCTCTCTAAGATGCATATGATTATCCAGGCTAAGATTGATTTGAAGTTGATGATATTAGCTTACAGAAGAATTAAAACAAGACTAAAGATTCAAGGGCTGGAAAGCGTATTACATGATCAAGAAATCTGGTGGCAAGCTACATCAGTTTCTTTCTTGATTTCTACATTTCTTCTTTTTGATTTTCAAGTTCCAAGCTTTCTAGTTCAATTCAACTTTTTGATGGTTTCAGCTGATACAACTGTACATATACATATAGTTTGATCTTTCTCTTTTTGGGTCTTGAATCTTCAATAATTATTTAGATCCAACTTGAAGATCAAATTTCATCAAGCAAAGTTATTTACAAAACAGAAGAAAGATTCTTTAAGTATGTCCCCAAGAACCCAAGAAGATCATAGTTCGAATAGGCTCTTCTGCACAGTAACTCCAGTTTCGTCTTTCGTTTTCCTTAGAAAACAAACCAGTGTTATTAACAACGCAAGTAGAGTTAATGGCAGTACTGTTACCCTTACCAACACCATTTCTTGCCGATTCATAAGCCTGCTTGAGCTTCTCTCCAAAAGTTCTCTTCGATTCATGGGTCAGAGAACCATCGCTGGAGAGGCAGCTATGAGGCTTCATATTGATCTATATATATAAATAAATATAATCTCGAGGAAGAAAAGGAATTTGTAGAAGGTGTTTTTGCTTTGTTGCTAAGGTAATGTATTTGAACGAATGCAGAGGTTGGGTGGGTATATATAGAGAAGGAGGAGGAATCAAGGAAGGAGGTGGTGGTGGAGGCGATGATGGTGTCTTTTCATTCGGGTCTTATTTTTCTGATAGGGTTAAAGATTCCAAATGCTGGTGGGTGGATTACAGATCAGCAGCTCTACAGTTGATGTTACGACCTAACTTATTGCATTTTTCCTTTTTTTTTTTTAACTATTTTAAAATAATTTATCCTATTATTGTATTATATGAAAAAAGTGGAAAATAGAATAAAGTGGATTGGAGGATGAGATTTTTGTGATATCTTATCAAGGGAAAAGAAAGAAAGGGTGAGGGGAATTCGAACACGTGGGTATAATTATTAACATAAAAGTAATAATTAACAGCCCAAAATCTAGATGGGTATTATTAAAGGGTGTTTAAGGATTGATTAGATATTAAGATTAAGTGGGATTAAGATTCTAAAGCAACCAAGAAACCCACTGTCTTGTAAGAGACAACTAACACATATTCTTGGAATGAGATTCGGATGAATGAAAATAGGATTTGAAGGTAAAACAAACAGGCTTTATTCTTTTTAGACGTAGGTGAAATCTCGAGGATGGCACGCTGGAATCAGAATCAACTTGTTTGATTCCCAAAATATGATGCCATTTTGCAATCCAAATGATACGTGCTATTCAAATTATACCCAATTCTTCTTTTCTTCTCACTTTGTGCCTATAACTCATGCTTTTCCTATCAGCTTTTCTTTATTTATTTATACTATCTATATAAAATAAGTGAACCTTGGAAAGACGGCTTCAACTAGGAAGCGCCGTTTGCAAGTTAAAATGGTTAAAATGACCCTTGCGTGCTTTCAACGGTCAGGTAGTTATCCAATTCCAGGTGTAAGGCCCAGCCCAAATCCTGATTCAGACAGACGACCCACTAATCGAGTCTGGCCGATAGGCCGATGCTGAGGGGGTCTCCTGTGGATAAAAAGTGATGGGCTGAGAATTGAGAAATTTTATGACATGTAAAAACCAGCAATAAATAAATAAATAAATATGTCTAAAAATTAAAAACTAAGATTAATATCAATTTAATATCAATTTCAGGAAAACATTTATTATAGATTAATATGAAAAATCCAGAGCTAGCGAAGCTGCCCAGTTCCCTGGCATAAATTCCTTCATATTCACTGTCTTTTCATTTTAATGATGCGCAGAAACGGATATAACATAATCAAACTTAAACCGATCTTGACAGAAAGACGAGATAAAGACAATCCACTTCATGTACATTTTCAGACACATATATGTCATGTAACACGAAACCTAACTCAAGCAGTAGCAATCGGAACAAGAAAAGCAAATACCACCTGCACGTATTCTTGTTTCAAGTGGGTCAGGAATGAACTGGTCCACACCAGAAGCTGAGGAAAGTGATGCCATGTTACAGGGTCGGTGCCAAGGGCATGATGACACATTTATTATCCAATACTATTATTTCGGCAAGATGTCGAGTCCAAGGTCCCCCCACCCTGTGTATGTATATATAAATATAGAAACGAAAAACGAACCTAAAAACCCCTCCACTGCAAACACAAAAGAGTTTGGTGGGCAGCTAATTGATTAATCCATGCAGGTTTATCAATCCTCACCTAATTAATGCTCAGCCATGAGTGCGCATATCAATTCTGTATCAGTTCCACCTTCACTATTTATATCGATATGCTGTCACAGCAACATATAGATGTGTGTATGTATATATTTGTTGAACGATCGTTGTCGCTGCTTTAGTATTTACCAACCATTATCACCGACTCTAAGGCTAGCCGAGACAAAACTTCTGTTTCAGTCAAGGTCATTATAAAAGCTTAGTTCCTTGCAGTTCCAGTAGGTTTCTTCATTAAAATTCCAACGTACAACAAGTGAATTTCGCAGTCGTATCATGAGAATTACTCCTTAGGATTCGACCTGAACTTTAATGGAATTAAACTTCTACGTACGAGATAAACTTGTCTTTATAGGACACAAGATTCTATATTTTATGATATTTTTCTCGATCATGACTAGCTCTTATCGTCATAGTTCATCTCATCACTTTATATTCCATCCCTCCCTTATAATCCTTCTACCAATCTTTTACTTTCTTTTTTTCATTCGTTATGCTTTTCTTCTCGTTGGCCATAACAATCTTTAAATTTCTTTTCTGGCTTTCTGGTTTCTTCTGTATATAATGATTATATACTCCATTGAGTCTTATACTCGTGTGTACTTCAGTCTGTAGTCTAACCAGCGGAATGATCAGAATAACCCGATCACTATATTGCATCTTGAGAATAATTTAAGCCACTTCTGTTACTACAGTAACTGTTGTTTTCGATTTCTGTAAATGATTTGGTTAAAAAGAGAGAAGGCCCAAGAAATCAGTATCATCCTGTCATTTTCCAAATGGAAGATGATATGGAGAAAGAACATCTTATAGAAATTAACGGGCTTAACTTGTAATCATTAATCAGCGTTAAGTTAATAATTTCCTTAGACTGGTCAGAGCCTGGGAATCAAAATAATAGAGCTTTTTCTGGAATCTGAAAAAAGGAGCACACTCTGATAAATTCGGAAACAAGTTCATGATAACATCAGAATGGTGCAAGATTTTCCAGCAAGGGATAATCCAGTGTGAATATTCTGCTCTGGACATGACTGAAAAAGAAAAGAACAGCAGCAGGTGTAGGATACTGGAAGATCCTTTACATATATAATATACCAAGTTCATAATGCTCAGATGGATCAATTAGAATCAGAATTTAAATACTTTAATAAGCCCAATGAAGACGTACAAGTAGAAGATTTTCCTAATATACTAATTATATGGGTGCATGGGTTGCAATGGCAATAGAAAGAGGGAAGGGGACAGAAGTTAATGGCCTTTATAGTATTAAAGTCTGAGCCAATTGATATGGGTGGCATTAAAAGCTCAAAATATGGTACGTTAGTAAAGATGTTTTGTTGATTAAAGCAATATCTTGCTTTCTATAAAGACAGCTTTAAGCATTTCCCAAAGGAATTTTTGCCTGTCTTCATACGTTTTCTTAATAACGAGGTTATTCCCCATGCACCAGTATAATGTTATTTATTATTTATTTACCTATATTTATATATATTATTCTTTTGAATATATATAGATAATGAATAAAGCCTCCTTTACAATCAAAAAGGAAGATGAAGATTTCCAGAATACCTAAAAATGACCAAACATGTTATTACAAAAGCCATATATATATATATATAATAATCAAACTTGACTAAAAGCAGCAAAATAGCCCAAAATCTAATAAAGACAATAACTACTATGATCCTCCAGACCCCAATTTAAATATCCTTTTTTCCTTTGCTGTTATTTTTCTCCTTTTATTCATCGATATCTTTCCTCCAATTCTCGTGCAGTTATGCAAGCATACGTGATCACTTCTACGAGTAATTTTCTCACATAATCGAGCATCCACCCTGATGATCGTAATCACTGTTGATGGCCCAACTTATGGGTTCGGACGGCGGAGCTGGTGGTTGGTACCTTTCTGGATGAGAATAGACCTGGGCATGCATCGCCGTGTATGGCGCATAATATGACGCACTGGCACTAGGATACGTTGTGTTGTAGCTTACTCCATATGCTGCTTCTGATAGAGGAGTTGTGTAATACATTGGTTGATATGGATATCCATGATGATGATGATGAGGATGAGGATGATGATGATGATGGGGAGGGCTGACGTGGTTTAATGACAGTGTCACTGGTGGAGCTGGGTCTTGAACAGCTACAGGAGAGCCATTGGATTCCGCGGGTGCACCATCACCGCCAGTACCACCAGTGTTTCTGTTTCCACCATTACTAGGATCGTTGTTGTTTTGTCCTTTCTTCTTCTTTTTCTTCTTTTTACCTCCATTTCCACCGTCAACGTTAGGAGTAGAGCTTAATTCGCCAGTTGCCTTCTCGCTTTCTGCATCTGCTGGTGGATGGTCATCACCACCACCACCATTTCCAAGACCAGTTGGATTATTTTGTTCATCATTGCCAACTTCATTATCAGCACCAACTTCTTTCGCATCTCTATTAGGGGGCTTCTGATTTCCATTATTCTTAGACTTTCCCCACTTCTTGCCAATGGTTTTGGGCTTTTCAGGCCAAAGCTCTGCATGTTTACCAGACTTTGCAAGTTTCTTGAAAAGAGTCTCAGAATCCACGTTGCCTGTCACGGTAACCTTATGCTGCTGAGAATCAATCTCCGTCATAAAAACACCTGCTTAAAACAAACCAAAATGGTCAGCAAGTGAAAGTCAAGACACAAATATACATATACAAACGTAAAAACAGCAATAGCTATAACGTATATATGCATGGACCATCAATTCCCTGAAGAACTTTCTTGACTTTCTTCTTGCAGCCTTCACAATGGATTGAGACTTTCAAGACCCATGTCTGCGAAAAGAAGAATGAAAAAGACTAACGAAAGAAGAAGACTAAATATACAATAAACAAAACCCATGAAAGCGAGAATCACCTTGTATTTGAGCTGCTCGGGGGGAGCTTCGTTTGGCTTGGTATCCATGCGAGAGAGAGAGGAAAAGGGAATGGACAGAGAGGTTGAAGAAGAGTACAGAGGAAGGAAGGGGGGGACGTGCAGAGTATAAATGGCGGAACAAAGCAAGGCAAAAAGGTAGATTATAAAGAAGGGAGAGGGAGTTCGTGCGCGAGTGAGGTCAGCGTGCGAGGATTCCATGTCATCCATGCAACACTATACCCTTCACATTAATTCTAACTTTCCCATAATATTTTCCTCATAAAATCATTTTTAAAATCCATCTATATTAAATATAATTGTTTAAAATTAATTCCTACGTGGATTAATTACTAGAAAATGAAAATTTTTTGAATTATCTGGGTTTATCATGTAAAATTATAGATTTATTAATAATATATTGAGATATATCAATTTTTATTAAATATTAAATATTAATTAGTTTTATATTAATTGTATGTAATTATTTTTAATTATTAATATATAAATAATAATAAATGAATATTTAACATTTAATAAAAATTAATATATATATTAATTGGTCAATAATGCTGCATAATGAAACCCGAGAAATTCAGAAAAGACAAGTCTTTAGATTTTCCTTTTCTTGATTTCTTACCCAAAGGATTTGTTTCCTTCGTAAAATGTTTGAAGGGAAAGGAAAGGAGGACGCCACTGAACCCACCGACTGTATTTTCTCTCCTCCATACCCCCTTTTTTTATATCAATTAAATTAAAATAAATAATTTTAAATCTTTAATAAAATTTATTTTATTTATTTATATTATATTAATTGATATATTTTATATGTAAAAGTATAAATTGAATCAAAACTTAATTGATGATTGCGTTATATATAATATTTTATAATGCCATATAATAAACAATAAACTATTATTATTAGTAATTATTATATAATAATATGTGGATTAAAAAAATATATGATTTTTATCATGTTTATATAATATCCGATATAAATTTATAATATATATATGTATATATATTATATTTATCTTTTTATATCAGTTTCAAATCAATATATTATATTATATTATATTATCTTTTATATCAAATAACTTTTACAAGAACATCATTAAAGTTGAAAGCCATAAACATAAATGACCCCAATCTTAATGTTGGTATCTCTATGTTTTACAATAAATTTTAAATTTCAATTAATATAATTAAATCTTTAATATTATATAACTCGAATTTAATAGGTTATATTAATAATATATTATTTATTTATTAACAAAATTATTTTAATATATTTGCAAGGAATAAATAATGATGAATATATGTAAATTCATACATATTAAAGAATTCATGGATTAAGTGTTGATAAATATGAATATTTTATGATACAAATAATACAATGAAAAATATAATAGTTATATGTGTAAATATATCCTACCAAGTATACCTCAAATTTCAAATGAATTTAATTAATTTTGAAAGTATTACAGAGTAGATATATATATAAATATATTTCAAAATTATATCATTACTTTACTAACGGGATTTAGTCGGATTTAATTTAGCATCTGAATCGGTCTAGATGAGATTGAAGGGAGAGGTAGGTGATGGATGTCCCCAGGAACCAGAAATACCCATCCAGGCGGAAGCAATATGCATAGAAGAATGGTCCTTAAGCCTCTCCAATGGTGTTGCTCTTTAAACCGTACAATATTAATACACTAACTGCCACTTTTTTCATTCAGTAGGGCAACCTCATGGATTGCTCTTTAATTCTTTACAGCCAGCCAGACAGCCCCCCCACCCTCCCTCATTTCAAAATAATTGATCAAATTTCTTTGGGGAATTGACGTTAAATATAGCCTGGCCATCTTTTCTACTTTTGCTGTAAGGAATGTGAAGTAAAAGGGCCACTAGAACAAAAGATTTAGGAAAACTAAACACCTTGGTAATCTACAGCTATTTCTAAAGCTTTTCCTTTTGGGTTTGCTTTGTCTCCATAAAGAAAATTGGTTTATGAAGGTAAAAGCATTTAATGTTGACAAGAGCCCGAGAGAGATTACAGAGGCACATAACGTGAATTGTTGGTTGAAAACGTTGTAACTGTTAACAGAATAACTAGGCTTTTGCCCTTCTGAGATTGTAATTTGTACAGCATTGAATCGAGAGTGGAAACAGGCAGATATGTCCATGCATTTACTGTTGACAACACAAGTAATCAGACAGGAAGCTGTGGGTGGTTAAGAAAGAATTGTGAAACTTTAATGACTGAAAAACTGCACAAAGGTGTTTGATAATTATTAGAAAAAGCCAAAATCAGTACATGCAAAGTGAGAAAACTGAAGGACATTTGACAAGCATAGAGAAGACATATCCCACTAACATACCACCAGATTTTACCTCCAAATTCATGCAAAGTTTCTTCATTTCTGGTGAAACGTCATCACACTTTCAACTTGCATTTGCCAAAGAGGTGGCAGTCTTTGACAGGAATTTCCTGGTAAAACGAAATGGCCAATGATGAGATTATAACTCCAACCCCAACAAACCCAACCTAATCCACATTCTAAATTCAAAATACCCAGCAATCAAATTCGTTGTTCAGATCACCAACGCATGAAAAAATGTTACCTTACCTGTCGGTTCATCTGACAGATTCTAGTGTTGATGCTATCTGTTTCTATCGTGGAACCTAACTCCGCATATTCTCCATGATTATGGTGTCATTTCCCTTCAATACTTTTCATTGGATATTTTTATTCTAAACGACTGGGTCCATTTCTTTTCAGCAAAGGAGTTGGAAACGAAGAGATTACTTCAATTATCAACATGATGATCATGCCTTGCCTCCAACTTTAGATAAAATAACATAACATCATCATGTCTCCATTTATACTTTTAACTGTGAAACCACGTTTCATACCACATATCATAAAATGTGTATTAGTTAAACTATATTTAATTATATATATATATATATGAATATATTACTTAGATTTTTATCATTATTGAAACAATATAATTAAACATATAATAATCATCGCATCATTTGATTAGACCTTTATCAAATATTATGTAAGTTATCTGATGGATTCAGAGTAATGCAGTTGATCAGGCTTTAGCAGGAGGGTCTGAATTCAGTATAAGATGCTGAAATGCTCTCATCCAAAAACAAAAGAAAAATGAGAAGAATGAAAATGTAAAGCCTTCAGTTATTGCACATCCATAAACCTTACAGGAATAGATTAAAGAATGATGAATTGATAAGCATTTATACTATGCATAATAAAGAATTATAGCCATCACATACTTGCCAACTTTAGTCTTAGAACAGGACAAATTACAGGCTCTAAGATTGCAATATCGGGTTAATAACTGCCCTGGCCATATACTTTACAGAGAAATATCGTCATTGATGGCTGCTGGCTTTCCAATTATTTTAGCTTCAGGGGAAAGCATTCTAAATCTAGGACAAAGACACTGATTTTTATAAAAATAAAAGCAGATGCTATGATAAAGCCAATCCTAGTTATCTCCCACTTTGCATAAAGCAATTGTTTTTAAGGTAGTAGATAGCTGTTGTGTTGTGTGACAACACTTGCCACTATCAGCAGCTCTTGCTTTTATATTCTTAGCCACTGTAAAAAGAGCTTCACACTATTTAAGAAATCAATGATAATGTTTATCTTTACAATAATCTTAATGCAGAACGCAACCTGGATGAAGTGGGTTTTCAACAGCCAATAAGTAGAAGACAACACTGTTGAACTAAAAGTGGAAAAGCTTCATTACCTGAATAGCGGCTGGCCGTAACTTCCCATCCGTATGAACAGGAGCAAATTTCAACCTGGTGAAAATTGGAAAATGATACTTCCAAGTTATCAAAGAATAATATCAGAGTTTGACCTCAAAAAGAAAAAAAGAAAATCTTAACATCTCCACCAGAAAGCAATTTCATCTTTGTAAATGTCCGAGTACTGAAACATATGAGTATACGTCTTACAGCTCAGGAAACCTGAGTCAAGTCTAGCACTTGAATTGTAAACTTTTACCATCATGGACATGCATTTTTCACCTTTATTTTCAAACAACAAAGAAAAACTTTCGCAAGTTGGTTGCTACAACAAACAGAAATCAATACATTGAATCAGTGTACATCCTGTTCTAAGAATAACTCAAAACTACCCATCTGCTTCAAGTAAAATAGCTCGAGTTCTGATATGCCCATTGACCAGGGTACGCTTGATGGTATAAAGCAGAAAATTCGAGACCCAATATTATGAGTTCCCATAGACTTTCTTTCCAACAAGAACTCCAATTATAATGGAAATCAGGGCCGTGAAGGCTCCCCTTCTGGAAAGCCAGAATTCATTCCATGTCAATGGTCCGGTAACCTGGCATAGTACCTTCCGAAACTGTACTTCCAACTCCTCTAACGAGCCAGTGTTATCAATAACAATGTCGGCTTTAGTTCGTTTTAAATCCAGGGCCATCTGAGCGTTTATCCTATTTCTGGCGTCCTCTTCTCTTCCATTATCTCTAGCCATCAGTCGCCGAAGCTGTGTTTCAGAGTCAACCCATACAACGATAATGGGCTTCGTCCACTTATCCATCTTGGCCTCGAACAACAAAGGGATGTCGAGGACAATTACCTTACATCCTCTTAACCATAGCTTCAAAATTTCATGAAAGATACCAGAGGAAATATAAGGCGCCAACAGCCTGCAAGTAAATTACATCAAAACTTGAAAAGTCGTGTACCTCGGATTTACATGACAATTGTCAAATACAACAGTCCTGCAATGCATTTTCAGGATTACCTTGGCTTAGATTGGCAAACTCAATAATATCATTTAGCATGATATGCCTGATGATGAAAATATAAATCTGATGTTTGACCTGGATGATTATGAAGCAGCAGGAATAAGATATGCTCTTACACTTTACGATTCTAAAAGAAATTGCTTCAACATATTGGCGATTATGAATGCATTTTACTAGATCATGACTCACCACTTGAATAATACATGCAGGTTAAAGTCAGTTGAAAATCTGTTTCGATTTCAATCAACAGACATGGTGCGAATGATGCATATTTCACACTAAAACAAGGGCAATATAATCTAGACATTCATCACTTCAGATCATAGAATTCAAAGGCATGATTCTATTTTGCTGTTTCTATTTGGAAGTCAATTGTTTCACTAAATTATTGATAACAGATTTCCATTAATTTATTTACCATTTTTGGTTGTTTTCATGATTAAAAATAAAATGCAGAATGCCGATACCTATTAAGAAGCTGTCGTTTCCCAGCATCAGAGAACACAATTTGGCCAAGTTTTGCCCTATCAACTTCTCCATTAGGTTGCAGTATATCATTTCCAAAAGCTGCCACAACCTTGCTGTAGCCACCGGTATCCTTCTTCAGAACGTCCTGCCAATAATACAAATGGCTGTAAGAGAAAACGAAAGAAACTCTAACTTGCCATATAATAATTGCAAGAATAAGATATTTTGAGCAACTAGATCCGCCAGATTCTATACACAAGCGATTCAACATCAACCTCCAAAACAAAAGGAATAAATATATTCATGTAGAATGTGAAGCGGTGCGGAAGAAATGAGCGCATACACGAGCAACAACATCGGCATCTACAACGGGAATTCCTTCTGATTTGAAAAGATTAGAGACCGTACTCTTCCCTGAAGCTATGCCGCCGGTCAATCCTACTATCCTCATTCTTTTGCCCTCGACAACTTTCACTCACTCCAACGCCTTCGATTTCTATCGTCCGATCCCTGCTCTCCGTGGATTTCTAATTCAGGAACAGAGAAAATCTAAATTTAAAAAATTTGTTAAAATCGACAAAGAGCCGCGCATCTGGTGTAGTGGTATCATAGTACCCTCCCACGGTACTGACCGGGGTTCGATTCCCCGGATGCGCAATTTGAGTTATATTTAATAAGTCCAGACGACCTTTTGAAACTTTTTCCCCTCTTTAACCATTAAAGAGAACTCAATGTGTCTGAATTAAACTCTGTGCTTGGACGAACCGGTGGTGATCCTGATGCTTAATGCCCAGCTCAACGCTATAGCGAACAGAATCGTTCATTTTCTTGAGAATCGCGTTTCTCAAATTCAGATTTACCAGGTCCAGACCCAACTCATAGTGCAAAGACTCCATTCTAACACCACTGTTGCTCACCATTTTATCACTGCCTGCCAAAATCAATCCCTTCTGTGCCCAACTCTCCCTCTCTTGTTTACCAATCTCTCTGTACCACATGTTTTCACTTGTAACACTCTTTTAAAAGCCTTTTCTCATTCTCAAATCCCTCGTATTCCTTTTTCGTTATATACCCATATGCATTGTAACTCCATTCTTCCTAATAACTACACATTCCCTTTTCTTTTTAAGTCGTTATCTGACTTTAAGGATTTTAAACAGGGTCAATGTGTTCATGCTCAAGTAATAAAGTTAGGCCATCTATATGATATTTTTGTCCACAACTCCTTGTTAAATCTTTACGCCTCTTGTGGTTATATGGATCAATGTCGCAAAGTGTTTGACGAAATGCTTGTGAGAGATGTCGTGTCCTGGACTGTTTTGATTATGGTGTACAGGAATGCTGGGAACTATGGTGATGCATTGATTGCTTTCGACCAGATGCAGTATGCTGGTGTATTGCCAAATCGTGTAACCATGGTGAACGTGTTGGGTGCGTGTGCGAGTTTTGGAGCTATTGAAATGGGTGTCTGGGTACATGATTTTATTAGGAGGAATGGGTGGGAGATAGATGTGATTTTAGGAACTTCTTTGATTGATTTGTATGCAAAATGTGGCAGAATTGATGAGGGTTTGAATATATTCAGAAGCATGAAAGAGAAGAATATTTTCGTTTGGAATGCGGTCATTAAAGGTCTAGCTTTTGCTAAATGTGGCCAGGAGGCTGTAAACTGGTTTAATTGTATCGAGCAGGCAGGCTTAAAGCCAGACGAAGTCACTTTAGTGAATGTGCTCAGTGCCTGCAGCCACAGTGGGTTGGTTGATGTGGGCAAAGGGATTTTTAGTTTACTGATCAATGGGAAGTTTGGATTTTCACCAAATGCAAAGCATTATGCGTGTATGATTGATCTCTATGCCCGTGCTGGGTGTCTTGACGAAGCTTTAAAATTCATTAGAGAAATGCCTTTCGAGCCGACGACGTCTATGTGGGGATCGTTGCTGGCTGGTTGTAGGGCTAATAAAAACTTGGAATTAAGTGAATATGTGGCTAGGAAACTTATTGAATTGGAACCTGAGAATAGTGCCTACTACGTTGTTTTGTCCAACTTGTATTCAGAGATGGGAAGGTGGAGCGATGCTGCAGCAGTTAGGGAGATGATGAAGGATAAGACGCTGAAGAAGGACTTGGGCTGGAGTTACGTAGAATCTTTAGGACTAGGATGCTGAATAATCAGTAGACTGAGGATTTCCTTTTGTTGGGATCAAATTTATGCATTGGTTAAAATCCATATCAAGTACAACGAAATTGATGGCTCCAGGAATTGCAATACGACTGTTGAAATACATCATTTAGTTATCTTAAGGTTGATGGCCCACTGGTCACAGATGTTCCTTACAGTGAGCAACCGGTCTCACGAACTCCGGATAACTGCTTTCAAGATTCTATTTCTATTCATGTCTACCACAAGACTGATTTGCAACTAGCCGACCATCTCAGCACCCCATCTTTGTTGCTAGTACCTTGCTGAATTCTCATTCAAACCATAGCAATTCAAAATTTATCTTTATGAATGGAAGGTTTATTTTTTATCTAGCATCGTCTTTTTAATTAGTTGTTCTTAATCTAATATCGTGCAGTTACTTGTCCTTGTAGAATCCAGTATCGTTAGATTTTTTGTTCAAAAAGAAACCATGGTTAGATCTTAATGTTAAAAATTTTTAAACATGAGAAATGTCATATATGATGGAGCCTTTCATGGGTTCCTGATGCCTGGCTACGATACCTACGCAATTAGTTACTCTTTTGTTTTTTGGCATCTGTCGTAGTCATGTGGGTAGTTTCCAGAGTTCGAATCAAGGATCAATCTAGTAGATGACATGTTCTTGTGGTTGTGCACTTTATTTCCCTGTTATTGCCAACGATAGGTATAGCTAATCTTTGCTGCCAGAGATCTTAAGGCCGTAGAACATGAAAAAAGTCCTCCAACTGCCTTATTGGCCCAATTTTCCAAAAATGAGATCCGAGTCTCTTGTAGTTGTAGGGTACGTTTTCTCATCATGTCATGTGATTGGGGCAAAATCAAACAAGAGTTGATCCCCGAAGTGACATTAACACTTGCATTTATTCGAATAAAGATAGTTTTAAGAAAATCAATCTTCCCACCGAAGATTGATGTCAACAAGTCACTAAAAAGAAAAGGAACTCAAGACAACATGATCTTTTTATTGAAGATGAAGTACCATACTCTTGCAGGGAGATTAGCAACACCCACCTCTCACTTCTTTTGCAAAGCGAGAACTTTAGCCCAAGCTGGCCTAGCAGTGATATCTGCTGCCCAAGCGCTAACATGGGGACGTGCATCAATCAGTTTCTTGCACTGGGTGCCCAGTAGTAACTGTAAGTTTGGCAGGTGGTGCAGATCTGCCAGGGTGAAGCAGCCACATGCCAGATACTTAGATTGAGACAACCGTGCCTCGTAGACATCAAAAACCTTTGCTAACTTAGCTTCGTTTGCTTCCACTACTGCTGCATCCGTGGTCATCCCAAAGATTGGCTTGAAAATTATTTCCCAGTTAAGCGTTGAAGCTGGTACCTCAAATTGATGAGCCTCTGCCTCCATCCATACTGATAATATGGCACTCTTCAAGCCTGGGCACAGAAGCTGCGTCCCCTTGTCAGGGTTTTCACTGGCCAGGTGTTGGGTAATTGCCCTAGATTCTTCATACAAAAAGGTTCATAATAGACAGAAAAACTAGTTCAAATTAAACATAAAAACTAGTAACCATCTCCATTTATCTGTGCAGTCATAGCAACAAAAGGCATAAGTAGTAATATCTGGCATTATGGCAATATGAAAACTATACCAAAGAGTTTCACATCTCCTTGTTCAAGAGCTGGAACTTGTCCGAATGGCTGCACAACCAATCCAAGAATTTTAATTTTAAAAAAATAGGAAAATAAAGCTCTTGTGATCAAATTATACACATACAAATGACGAAGCTGAAACACTTACGTTAAGGGAAATAAAGGGCTCCTTCTTGTGCTCTCCTGCTCCCATATTGACATTGATAAACTCAAACTCAAGTTCTTTCTCATGGAGACAAGCTAGAACTCTCTGTGTAGCAGTGGAGAGAGGACTTCCGTGGAGTTTGATGGCAGCCATGGTAATATGTCTTGAAGTGAGAGGAAAGTACGTGATGTTTGCCTGTGAAGATGAAAACTTGGATGCATGTCTCGCAAGCTCAAGGATTTAAATGGGCAGAAGCCGGAGAGGATGAGGAGAGTGACATTTTATTTTCCTCGGAGCATTTACTGTTTTTTTTTTTTTAAAAAAATAATTTTAATTTTTAAAAGTAAAGTAATCTACATATATAATTAAAAACATCTATAAATATAACGAAATCATAGGATAAATTTAAAAAGAAAAAGAAAAAGAAAAAGAAAACAACAGTACAGGCTGAAAAGTCGAAGACTGGTGCGGTGTCCATTCCATAATTGGTAGTTGGTAGATGACCAAACCAAACCGCACTAACCCAACTCCATTTCTTTATGCACTACAAAATTACGGTCCTTTCATGAAAGAATTCATTCAATATTTCACCAGAGGTTGCTCTGCACCAGGCGTCGTCTCTATTGGCAAATGGCTCTGCTGCCAGGTATTATTCCGGTGTATCACACAACCAGCGGATCAATTATTTTCATTATTTAATCTTCTGTTTGGCCTGTTCTAATAAAATTAGTAAACATGCGGAAAACCTAATGATTAAAGATGAAGGGTCAGCCAGCCTCTTTGAACATCAATGGTTCAATAAAAACAAAGAGCAGGAGTAACGTGAGGCTGATTAAAAATAATAGGAAAGGAGCGGTAGGATTGTTTCGTGGAATGCAAGGATGCTAAACTTGCTTTTCATGGACGAATAAGGAGGTGGGTTCCAGCTCTTCCAAGCTTTTTTAAAATGAGGCGTTGGTTGAGAACGCTGTCAAGGGAAATGTCCCTAGATTGGATGACGTGTTTAAAACTATGCCATCAACAATCCAATTATTTTTATTTTTATTTTTATTTTTATTTTTATTTTTATTTTTATTTTTAATCATCTAAACTACTCCTATTTTATTATTTTTAAATATTATTTTATAAACCTACTTGCATTATTTTTCTCTATATTTAAAATAATTATAATATTTTTAATTATTTATTTGGTTGATTTAATTTTTTTCATGAAGCATGCTTGGTTTTACTTTTTTCCATGATCAAGCATGTTAGTTTTATTTTTTTTTATTTGCAATTATTTTATTTTAATAATTATATTATAGAGTATTCTTTTATAAATGTGATATTCTTTTAATTAAAAATGTGATTCCTTATCTTTTTTTAAAAAAAAAATTAATGAATTTGATTTGAACCAATAAAACTAAATCTTCCCCAAAAAAAAAAGTAACACAATTCAAAGATTTTTATTATTTGGGTTGGGTTTAAAGATTATAATTTTAAAAAATCTAACTTTATATATTTTTAAATATTACTTTAAATTGTATATTTAAAATTCAACTGAAAAATGAATTTTTTTAAGATTTCAAAAAATGTGATATTTATGTTTATCTTTAACCTTTTTCGTATCATTTTCCTCATCGTCATAAAATTATATATTTTAAAAATTTATTGATAAATGAATTGTTAGGGCGAGTAAAAATTATAAAAGATAGAATATATGTTAATTTTGATTTTATTTTTTAATTTTAAATTTTTAATTCAATTGTAATATTGAAATTTTTTTTAGTTTTGATTTAATTAAAAATATTAAAAAACCAAAAAAAATTATAAAATAATATTATTTTATATTTATATTAAAAATAAATTATTTTATATAAATTATATATTTCAATTTATTTGATTTTGAAAAGATTATGTTTGATTTCAATTGTTTGGTTAGTTTGGTTTGGTTTGGTTTCAATTACTTACGAGGATTTATTAAATTTTTGATTGAAATTTTTTTTATATACTGATGATCCTTCGGCTTTGATTGGGCCACGTATCCAGAAATGGGCTTGGGGCTCTACAGGAAAACCTAAAATATACCTTTTTATAACTTGATGATGACGTGTCATGAAAATAAGGATTCTCATATATATGAATTATGAATAATAGTATTTATAGAAAACAGCATTTTCACAATTATTACTTGGAAAGGAAGAAGAGGAGTGTTTATGGGGACAACGAAAAGCATTGAATTTGAGATATTGATGAGTAGTTCCGATTCCAGTTCCAGAATAATAAAACCAAAACTTAAATGGAGAAAAATGGAGGACTGGTTATAGTGCTAGTGTTTTGACTTTATCACTTCTCGCCGAAAGTCATACCCTCTGCGGCTTTCATGAAAGCTGGTCTGGATGAGATATCTTCCCACCAAGCCTTCACATGCGGGCGTTCGTTTATTACTGATGCTGCCTCGGTTTTCATTAGATAGTAAGTGTAAGGAAGGTGGTGAAGATCCGCTAAACTGTAGAAATCTCCAGCCAGGTATTTGTTGCTGCTCAGCCTGTCTTCGTATATGTCTAGCACCTTTCCTAGCTTCTCTAAGTTGGTTTCGATGATTCCCTGATCAGGTGAAACTCCTTGAAGTGGGTTGACGTAGAGTTGGTAGATGATCGGTGTTATTGCCGGATGATATCGTTGAGATTCTACTTCTGTCCATACTTTCACCATTGCCGCTTCTTTTATGTCCTTATGTCTTATTAAATCATACCCACTTTCCTTGAATTTTTCTGAAATGTATGCTGTGATTGCTCTCGATTCTGACAAGATAAAAGATTGATTGTTCTTGTCAACTTATTACGATTATGAGCAAGTAACAGAACATGCAAACTAAATTATCTGATAGAGGGGAGTGGAGTTTGGCAGAAAGAAGAAACAAAGTGAATGAAAATTTACCGAACAAAGTCAGATCGTCATCCTCAAGTACTGGAACCTGACCAAAAGGCTGCAAGAACAAGATAATATACAGACAACAATATAGTTGACATGCATGTGTCATCTTCTCAGGAAAAGATCTAAATGCTGAAATAAGCAACTCATCTATCTGCTATATATGCGCTTACGTTTTTGGCAAGGAAATGAGGCCGCTTGTGTTCACCGGCGAAAAGATCAACAGGGAGGAGCTCGAAATCTACTTGTTTCTCGTGAAGACAGATTATCACAAGCGATGTGTTTGTTGACATGGCTACTCCGTGCAGCTTCAGCCCCATTTTTGGTGTTTTCTGTGTCTACACAGTGCGGCTAATGCTGAGCTTAATTGCAGTATAGCTAAAAGAAACTGAAGGTATGCTCCTTTTATAGCGGTGGATACCATAAATATTCGATCAATACATAATATATATATATATATATTACATAAAATAATCATTTTATGCTTGATAAGATTAATTGCTTAATATACATCAGTTACTCACATGGTCGTTTTAATTATAAAATTTGCTACTGATCTTTCATGATACCAATGCATGCAGAAAACAAAAGAATCCAACGTACTGCTTGTCTCCCAACTATATTTTTGTGTTAAACCTGCATCACAATGCTAGTCTTCTTCCCATCTGTAAACCATATTGATCAGAGCTTCTCCAAGCTCTTTACATTTGCATTAATGGCCACATTCAGCATTGGTTTATAGTTATTTTTTCCATTTGTGGGAGGCTCTACAGGGCTATATCGTGTACGATAACATCCACTTTCGGCTGAAGGTGGGTTGTTTGATCATCAATCAAATATTATTATTAATCTTTTTGTATACAAGTTGCATGGTAAATGAGACTCTTGATTTGAAAGAGAGAACCCGCATGGGTGTAGTCCAGTTGGTACTCGGACGTGGTGTTGGTACCAAGAAGCTACGGTTCGAGTCTTGGCAGCCGCAGTGTGGGAGTAACGCCTTCTGGGTGGACTCCTTGTGGGCATCAAGACTTGAGTCCCCGTCTAGGAGGCCGTTGGATACCATGATTTACCCTCTCTCACTATGGTCGTCGGGTCGGACGGTGGGGGCCCTGAGGTGAGGGCATCACCTTTTTGGTACCAAGATTTGAAAGAGAGGCCACATAGTTAAATCTAATGATGTCACCCACATGATTATCATTGACCAAATGGCCTTGTAGACCTGCACATGGCCGCGATGGAACCAAAGATTTAAAACAAACTGTCAAGGAGAAGCAAATGTATAAAATATGTAATTTACAGAGATTGCGAGAGTGTTTGTTCTTCAAGGTTTATATGATCCGGTCAAACCACAAATTCCGATATGCATCTGGTCTTATTCAAATTGTTAGGTATCGCCTTGAGATTTGCATCACTTCACAGAATTTCTAGTAAAATATTTATTATAGAAAAATGGTGAGTTGCAACCTCCTTTTTCTTTATTTTCTTTTACCCTTTCGGTCAAGATTATTAATCCATAATGTACTACTTCTTTCAAATCTGAGTTCTTCTTGAGAAATGAGTAATTATCTGGATTATTTTAGTTAAAAATAATAATTTTTAAATATGATTTATTAGTACAATAATAGAACAGTAGAATTGGTTCCATATAATCGATTTATAACGATATTTACAATGTAGTTAGATTTTACAAGTTCAAAAACTTTCATATAAAATAGAATTGAAGAAATTTATGAAACACACATCATCTATAGAGGGGCGTAAATCAATAATATTATATGGAAGAAAGAAAAACCGTCGTAAGAAGAAAGTGAGCTAGTAACAGAAATGCGATACAGTTTTTGTCTCAAGTGTAAAGCACAGAATCCATAGAGGAGATGAAGGAAAGGACGTATCAAAATCCCACATTAGGTGATCAAGGAATCATGTTTGACACATGACGAGGTCATGGTTTTACATCTTGCTAGTAACATAGGTCATTTAGCTCATGTTCTCCTCCGGCTTCCTTCAGCCAATCACCACCACCATCCCTCTTCCACCCTATCTTCGTTTCCACGGATCATTCCTCAGACTTGTGCTCAATCTATGGTTTACGATGATGCCCAATTATCTTTTAATAATACATTTTATTTTAAAAAATGATATTCAAAATGAGCCAAAATTCATTTTCCTAAAATAAGATGGAGTGGTGTGTTTGAATTCAGCTAAGTCCTCGTATTACGGTCCCTAATGGTCTGAAATTGCATATCTTAGGTACAAAACCTTGCAGGCTACTCTATATGGCAACCGCCCTTAAAACTGATCCACATCTTCCGAAGCTTTCACATAACACCTAGTTGTTGTTTCTTCAAAAACGGGAAATTGACATGACAATGAAATACTTATTTTTAAATTTTGCTTTCTTTTTTCTTAGACATGCTTTATGAATCCATAATTACATATTTACAATATGATACCATGGTTATCTAGATAAAGTTAATTAAATTAGTGAACGACCAAAAAAAAAGGAATACACCCAAGACACTGACATGTGCATGTCCTTTCAGAAGGTTGCATCGGGCTTCAAGAAATTGTGGCATT
This sequence comes from Dalechampia spathulata, assembly GCA_948192965.1. NCBI lineage: Eukaryota > Viridiplantae > Streptophyta > Magnoliopsida > Malpighiales > Euphorbiaceae > Dalechampia > Dalechampia spathulata. The sequence continues at coordinate 12,045 of CANYBF010011436.1, read as the reverse complement.
CTAGTTGAGACATCTCTCCCCCATTCACTGGGTCAAATTGACATCTATAAAAGCTGCACTCAACCAAAATAAAGAATCCATATCAACAAAATTATCCTAAAAAAAATGATCCAGAAAGCAGGGGAATCAAACACTAGTAAAGAACTAACTACTTTGGATGAACTACAAGCGGTTATGCATATAACCGGAACTAGCAAGGGCAATACAAAGTCACTATACGGCAGGCTACTCTAATCAAAGAGATGTTTAGTTACCTTCCATCTAATCCAAGAATCACCACTGTATTCTTTTGGTGACCAAAAGCAACAATGTATTGAGAACCTTCAACCAAACGGAACTGAGCAACCGACCATTCTGAACTGAAATACTTGGGTAAGACGCCTGCAACAGGAAAACAAGATAAGTCCTGCAGTTCCACAAATCAAAAGATTACCTATCAATAGCCCGTGGTTTACATTGCATGACACGTAATATTGCCCCCTACCCTTTTTTTTACTTCTTTTATTTTGAACTGTAACTGAATGTTTCATAACCAACTTCTTCGGTGAACAACTGTTATCAAAGGTTATATCCCCAACTCAATCAGATAATGGCACAAGCCCATGCTTACAAATAGAATTAAAAAAGGAAAAAGCTCGGCCACAGGCATCATCAGATCTTGATATATGCAGATGCAGATTTTCACTTTGTCCATAACTTCTGTAGACATCAATAAACATTTGGTTCTTCAGATTCTATCTTCGTGCAAGTGTGAGTGGGGTAAAGGGTTGATACGCGATACGCCATTGAAAAATCCAAACAAACTCAGCCCAACAATGCAACAAAACACTTTCTCAGTAACAGATTATGTCAAAGAAGAATAAACAGCAACCTCACCTTTAAAGAAGGATAACGATGTAGTGGGAGATGAAACACCACCACTAGAATCAGTTGCATTCCTCGGTCTATCAGCCAACAGAGATCCAGGAGTTGTCTTGAGACTGAAAACATGAACAGTGCCCTTGTCACTTGAGACTGCTAGCCACTGAGCAGTCGAAGAGAATGCCAGACTGTATATTTCTGCTCTATCTGCACCCCTCCTAACCTGCAATTGCAAATCCATTTAGTTCTAAATGGATATAGGAATTCATGAAACAGGAATTATATCTTCTGATATACCCAAGTGAGCAAAAAGAATCATCCTCTAATTAATGGAAAAGCAATCTATTGTACTTCGAATGTAATCAGCAAGTACACAAGATAGCAGTAGATAGCCCCACCAAGTGAACATTCTTTGAGAAAGGGATTAGAAGAATGTTCACTTGGTGGGGCTATCCCAACTACAAAAACTTAGAATGAAACTAAGCAACTCTGGTAATATCAGAATTCTCTTCATGTCTGATATTCAAAATGGCATTGAAGCTAAGTATCATATACCCGATTTCAAATGAAAAAAATTGACTGCAAAAATATCCCAAGAAAATAAAGGCTCTAACCGCCAGAATAAGTGTAATGGCAGAAGAACAAACTACAAAAGACAATACACAACCACATTTTAAAGTAGTCCTTAACATTATAATAGTCATTAATCCTCTTACATATAAATCAGACGCTAAATCTAGTTTCACGAAGGAGCATTCATGTCTAACTGTATATTTCTCTCCAGTTTCAATAAGCTAGCACTTAACTTCGACTACAAACATAGAAGCAACTGTAGGTTGACAAAACATCATTTTACACTTCAGCTATTGTACCTTCTAACGACTGGATTAATGACAAGTTAAAATTTCTACAAGAAGACAACAAAATCTGTTCAGATAGATTAAGCAATCACTTCATGTAAGAAAATGACAGAACTAATAATAACAAGAAGAAAAAAAGTAGCATGTCACCTCCTGCAGCAAGGAACCATCGGCAGTGTTAAAAATCCTGACAAGGGTACCCTTTGTGCTAGCCGTGGCCAACAATTGGCCATCTTGAGTAAGAGCAAAACAAGCAATCCTCGAATCATGAGCTGTAATGAACTTGGTCCGTTTCGAGGCGTAATGTTCAACCCTAACTTGTCCTTTCTGCAATCCAGGACAAACCAAAACCAAAGAGGAAACACCGTGAGACACAGCACAAAGGCCTTTAGGGTTGGCTATGGTCTCAATTTGGTGTAACAATTTCAAATCCGCAAAATTATAAACGAAAATCTTCTGTTCGAGAACCACAATAATCCTATCCCTTCTTAGCTTCACCGATCTAACCTCAGACCTGAAAGATAGCTCACCGATGCATCGACTTTGATGATCATCCCAAATCATGACCTTATTTGGTGGATACTGAGGATCGGAACCACCACCAACAAGAGCTAATATATTACAACGAAATAACATCTCGACAACACCGACTCCACCACCTCCACCAGCACCACCGCGGTCCAAGTCCCGGCGGAAGATCTCTCTAAACGGGTCGCAGTTGTAGATTCGAAAACCGTGGTCCGTACCGGCAGCAAAACAACCAAAATCTTGGTTAAATGATAGGTGTAGTAGAGAAATTGCAGGGGGAGAGGTGGTCGGTGGTGATGAGTGGGGAGGTGGAGAGTGGATATGGGGAAAATTAGGGCTGGGATGAGGGTGTTCTTGAGGCATAATAGAAGAAAGAGAGTCGTATGACTGAGATTGTGACCCTGATTGAGGTGGAGGTGGCGGCGAGTCAAGTCCTTCAATGACATCATTATCAGGAGAGATGAGGTTAGGGTTAGGACTAGTGTCTGGACTGGGCCATTGAGGTGAAGAATAAGCAGAGACGGTGGCCATTGATGGATCTGTTGTTCTGATCAACACAGAGATTGGAAGGAAGATTCGTGTTTTTAATGCTACGCGCGGGACAAAGAAGGGGAAAAAGAAAATTCGGTTGCCGTTTGGAACTGTGGTTAAATTACCATCTTGTCCATATAGTTGGGAGAATGTTTGGGGAAACAGCGGGAGTTAAAGGCAGGGACAACTTTGTCCATGAAAAAATAAGGCTAGAAGAAGCTGCGTTTCTTCCTTACGGTGGTTGGATTTGTTCGTTAATTAAACAACACGTAGCGTGTTAGGGTTTGGAGACTTTTGCTTCGTCGTCACGCTAATTTCGCTGCGACAAAACGGGCTTTCGGCATCATGGCCCATTGCTAGTTAGATCACTCCAGGGCCCTTTTGGAAAAATTCTCACCTCAAGGGAAATTTAGGGTTTTACTTTCGATTAGGGGTGACTTTTTAAGTTTTGCTGAAAAAGGACAGATTTTTATTTTACTTAATAGATTTTATCATTTTTTGTTTTATTTTTTAAAACCATTTAACCTTAACTTTTACGAATTATAATTTTTTTACATACTAAATTTGAAAAGCAAATGATCTACCATTATTGCAGTTTTGCATATCAATTATTCAACTATATTTATACTCCTGTCTTTTCCCCTTTGCCGAAGTAGTAGTCAATTTTGGGTTTTAAACCTTTGGAGGAAGTGAGCGCAACTACCAATTTCGATTTTCTGTTAGGTTACAATTTATTATTAAACTAATTAATCCAAAAAATCAATCCTTGGAAGACCGACGGAGAAAAGGGATCCATTTTCGGTTCTCCAACAATGGTTTCCAGATGCAAGAAAAACGGTAGCCCAGTTGGATTTCTGCATAATATTCTGTTTTCTTATCCTTTTCTCCCTTACGCTGCTTCTATTTAAATCCATAACCAAAACCAAACTCAATCTACCACCATCTCCGCCAAAGCTACCCGTAATAGTCACTCTTCCTCACAGATCTTTCGGGACCCTTTCCATGCTGCATATGGGGGTCGTGTTCCAACTCGTGTAGTTTCATCGCTAGAGTTAGAAGAAATCACCAAAAATCATGATGATGTTTTTGCAAATAGACCTCTTCGACTGCTGTGAATATTCTCTTCAATAGTTACCCTTGCATAATAATGTTATTTCACTAGATTTTCAAGATTCTCCACAACATAATGCCTTAGAAACCAAAAGACCGATGTAATCAGGACTTTTGTACATCACACATTAGCTGCCATCAACTCTCTTTGCCATGCCGTGAACTGGAACCATGAGCTAAACAAATTGAACTTCAGAAGGGTTTTAATTAATAATTCGCCGTCATACCAGGTTAACAAGAACCATGAGCTACTCAAATTGAAATTCAGAAGGATTTTAAGTAATACCACGTAGTCATGTCTCTCGCCATCTTTTAGATCAAAGATACTGAGGCTACTCATAGGGGTATGAACCTGCACAAATCTCGAGTATGTGTACGATTGTGCCTAAAGACAAGCAAATATTTGATCTCTTTGATAGACAGTCTGAGCTAATCACATTTAATTTGGGAGAAATATGTTGATAAGATGATGATGTCACCTTCGCCCATTACTTGAATCTCCTTCCTGTTGAAACAAGTTAATCATCAAACTTCATAGATTTCGACCGTTAGAAAACATCTGGTCGAATAGTTGGCAAGTTAAGGAAAAAAAAATTATCAGGCAAGTTTATATAGGATCAGGTATTAAATTCACGTTAGCCACCAGTTCGGTAGGAATTCTAGAATGTTCATGACAATTGTGAAATTCACACTTCTATTCCAACAAAAAGAAACTGCAGCAAAACCCCATGAGTAATATTTCTCTTCTAATTTAATTCGAAATAATAGTACGCTTAGGATGGAGCATACCATGTAGGGTGAATACAGATGAAGTTTCCGACTTCAAGGTCAACGTCACTGCAAACTTTTAGATTAAATATAACTGTTCCTTCCCTTCCTTGATCAAACAAAGTTTGGAAGTTATCTGGTAACTGGGATTCCTGCAAACATAAACGCTAAGCAACTTGCACAAAATACACAAATGCCAAAATAGTTTCTAATCAGAGTTCTGCAGGAAGAAGCACAAATATCTAATCATCCAGGATTGGCAATGTTGATCATAACTAACATTTTTCAATCATAAATCAGACTCTACCCTTAGTACTATAGTAGTCAAACACAATGCGGGGGCTGCAATTTAAAAGTTCATTTAGCATAATAATACGAGAAGAATAACCTAACGTGATATCAACCAGGACATAAAAATTTTCCATGAGCAACCCGATAGAGATTCTCATTTAATTGTATAATTTAAAATCATAAATTGGATTAAAATGATGTAATAACTTGATAGTAAACATCTTATTTTCGTTTATTAATCTCTGGGCTGGGAAGAGTATCATGCCAAGTTACTGTGAGAACAAGATTTTGAAAAAAGCATTTGTATCGAACTTTGTGAGCACAACCTTTATATTCTGGGCAAACGAGCAGCGACAAACTACAAGCTTTGCATCCAAGTATCTAGAGAGGATCTTCACAAAAATGGAGCGTGATACATCTATATCAAACATGTGCCAAAGAAAATCAGCCAATAAAAATAAGGGGTGCAGCAGACCTATATTTAACTTAACCGTTCCTATCAGGTGTCTAAACAACTAAATTTAAATAAATGCTGAAGAACAAAAGTAATACAAAATTAAAAAGCTTTACCATGCAGATCAGATTCCGTCTGCATTCTCTTCAGAAAATCAGCATCCCTTTCCTTTTCACTTAGCATGATCTGTTGCAACTTCCTGAACAATCCAATCCTGCAGAATTCACAGCAGCAGAGTGTATTTCACCCATAACTATTTTTCATTGTTCACTTCAAACATCATCAAAAGCAAACTTGGTCATAGGAACAATCTGTTTCTATCACTTACCCTGACAGTTTAGCACCTGTGACATGAATCTCTTGATTGATGGATAGAGTTGTAGCTAAAGCTTCTTGAAAATGATCTGCCATAGTCTGTTTCTTCATCTCCATTTTTGTAAGATTTAGGTTTTTGTAATCAGCCTGAGAAATGGTTGAAGAATTGAGAAATTCTAAAACGAACAAACAGCTGAAACTGATTAAAGCCAAGTTATAGGAAAACTATAACGCAATAAAAGCCAAGAAATGCCTCATCATCACTAGATGATCCAGAAATTAACAGTTCAGAATGCTCTTCATTGTCAATGACATTTTCTTCAATTGCTGATCTACGTTTCTTCACAATGAGCTGTGCTCTCTTACATCTTGATTTTCTAGACTGCAGCCAATGCAGGATCAAACAAGTTCTGTAAAACCTCTTAAAACAGATGCTGTTAATGCAAAAAAAAAAAAAAATAGCAAACCTTTTCAGAAGTTCCTCTTAGCATGGCATTCCCATCCTGCAGGTCGTATAAGAGTTCAGCCATTGTATATTTAATGAGCCCATTCCCACAAACTTCCACTTCAGCAGGTAAAATTTTCAACCTTCTATCATTTTCTTCATTGAAATCTTCAAGAAACTCAAGTTTTGCATCATCCACTACATCATCCGCAGTTGGTTCCAATCGTTGAAACATGCCACGAGAGCTGGATGACATGACATTTAGAGTGGTCTGAAAAGGACGTTGAAGAAGTCCATCTTTATGCAAATCACAATGGCGAGAAAATTTGGGCTCGACTTTGCGTTTGACACCTGAGACCCGTAGAGGAACTTATAATCAAAAACAATTAAGCACTGCGACTGTCAGAAAATTAACTAAATTACACAGCTTCACCAAATCAAATATAGTTAAACAGCTAGCAGATTTAATTTCTACCCTACCCATACATAAGCAGACACAAAGCATACCATGCACTACAACCATGTTCATGACTACCTATTTCAGCTACTTAATATCATAGAAGCTGGATTACTTGGTATTAAAGTTTGAACTTGGCTTAATCTTTCAAAAGGATTGTTCATTGAGTTTCCAAGTGACAGAAGAAAAACGGAATTCATAGAGGTCTAACTGGAACTTCCAGGGAGGTATCACTATTGTTTTGTTCTTGCATTGCGTTTGTTCCTTCCCCAGTTATTTATTCTCTGTCTGCCACGAAAACAAGGTTTGTCTCCCATCACAACTTGGAAGTCCTTATTTTCCAAGTATTTTTTCAGCAAGAATATGCAGCACTTATCCAGGTGAAACTACTAAAATTATTATCAGGCCTCGTGTAACTCAGAAAGATACTTGACGAGAAAGTATACCGAAGATATATTAACAGCAATGAAGCTATCGACTCAGGATCTACCTTTACAGGATTTGGTGGCTTTAGGGAAGGCAGAACCTGCGGAGAATGCATTGTCATTCAAACTCCAGAAGTTATCACCGACTATTTGCACACTCCATATTGTTTTTTGCCACAAAAACGATTAAGGTCAATACCTTTTTGGAATTTATTAGCACTAGGAGCAACTGCATGGTCATCCTGCTCAAGGATACAGTAAAAACTTAGGTGTTGGACTTCACACTAAATACCTTTGACCCAACATTAAGATATGGAAAATCAGTGAAAAGTAACATCCGTGTAAAAAACAAGCTTTGTCTCTAATAAGAATAATGCCCGTTTACCTCAGCACTAGAGATAATGTCCAGATAAGGAGGATGTGCAGGTTTCCTTCCATGAGACAAGATCAAGTCCTCGTCATTGGGGAAATCAGGCATTTCAACCTCATCTTCAACAAAGAAACTCGATTGGTTCTGATCAGAGAGCAACACAGATACTGAGCAATAAGAAAATGGTTACCATAACTGGCAATGCATATGCCACAAGTGTTAATTTGGTAACTCTCCACAAAAGCACTTACAGCATCTGAGGCTGAAACAGAAGATATCAATTAGAATTCTATCCTTCTAACTACAAAATCATATAAAAGAAAAAAAAAATACAACTAGATACCTTGAAGTAACTCTAGCTGAGATTGGAGCAGCAAACCTTGCTACAATTGTGTACATTAAAAAAAAGTAAGAACAGGCACAAACTTTTAATCAAATCGAATTTGGAAACATTAAAGAAAAGCAGCAAGCAGCAACCTCTTTCTCGGCATTTGTATTCAAGGAAAAGCAATCATCTCTCAAATCGCAATTCAACTGTTCCTCATCTATGAATAATATATAAACCAAAACGATTAAGAAAAAATACGATCAACAGACTTGACGAGACAGTGCAAGTCACGTTATATAGCTTAGAATGATTACCAGAAATGCTCTGATCAGAATCGGAATGTCCCTAACCAAAAATATATAAAAAAAATTCAAAACAAGAGGCAATTAGTGAGTTACTAATCAGTCAGAAGCAAAGCCAAAAAAGAAAGAAAGAAAGAAGACGTTAATTTATGAAGAGAACGAGAAATGTCACCGGCAAAGCAGTTCGCTGCGGCATTCTGGTCTGGAAGAACCGACTTTTGAAACCCGACCCGGTTTGCATTAAATCTTGAAAATCAAGGCCCAATTATGGGCTTGTTTATCATAGCACAAATTATGGGCATTTGTTATGATTAAGGCCTGTTCCGTAGGAATGGTGGAGGTAGAGTTTAGAGGTTTATTGAAATTAAATTTCTATTTTATTGTTTGGTGAGAGATTATTAAGGGAAGTGGTTAGAGGTTGAAAGAGTGGAGTATGAAAGTTAATACTCCTAACGTTTAGTTGTTTGGATTTTTTTTTTACATTTTCTATTTTTAAAATATATTTAAAAACACTCACTCTCTCTTCAGAAAAATAATTATCAATCATACTTTTTTACAAAATATAGAAAATACATAATTTTCTATCCTAAAATAATTAGGCTCATACTTTTTAGAAAAACCTATTATCTTATTCATGTATTATTTGTTGAAACAATCTTCCTTTCAAGATCATTTATCATTATTTCAAGTTCATCGAATCATCATTTTAAGGTATGTATATGATTTTAATATTTTTATTTCTAAATTAAAGTTGTATTGAATTGGATTTTTGATTGATGAATATTATAGATGATCAATAATTTAAATCTTTAAAATATTTATAAGATTATCAATAAAATATAAATCAAATTCATACTTAGAATATTTGTTTAAATTTATCTGCCTTGTTTTATGAATAGTAAAAATAGTATAAAAACATATTTGATGTAATCAAATTGTTGATGATTTATTTTTCCGTATCCCAAATATTTATGATTTTAATTGCTACTTTCAATATTATATACATGAATGTTTTGATATTTTTATTATTTTATGTTTATATAGCACATATTATTTTATAATTATTATGTCTTTTGTGGATTTAATTTCAAAATAATTTTGAAGTAAATGAAAACATTTTTATTGATTTTCAATTAATTAGATCGAGGATTAAATGATGTTCATGTTGTAATATAAATTTAAAATTATGGAATTTGAAATTTATATAACAAAATTAATATTTGATCTCACATTTATTTGTTACCTTTTAATACTTACAACTTTAATATATATTTATATATGCTAATTAAAAGAATATATACTTTCATTCAAAATTATATTGAAAATGTCCTTTTTTGTAATTTCATGTTTAATAATAATTCAACAGCTACTTTTACCAAACATAAAATCTTTAAAGCATTATATAAATATCAAATCACTAACAATTAATATCAAACTACTAACAGTTAGTAAAACAGCTAACAACTAATAAAACAGCTAACAATTACTTAAACAGCTAAAATTGCTGAACATAGCCTAAATAGTTAATTATTTAACCTAAGACTAAGAATTATCGAGAACGCATCGTGAGCTTGAATTGACAGTTTAGAAAGAGAAGAACGAACCAATCACCCTTAAACACTTGAAGATCACGGTAAGGACAAATATGTGAATTGTGTGTTCTAATTCTCAAACAGAGGATGAAACATTTATGGTCATTTGGTCCTTTGTGGGCATGTATAACTGTAATTACTCAGTGAACTCGTAATGTGTTTATACCGGAAGTGCTAATTATATATATATATTAGACGTGATGGTTGTTTGAACATTGTAAGAGAATTTGTAAATCAGCCTCTGTATTCGTAGGTGTAGTAAACCTAAAGAGTTAAATAGGGTTGAAATTCTGAAATATAACTTAATTAAAGGAATTTAGTGAGTGATTTACAAATTTGTGAGTTAAATAGGCTGATTGATTTACAAATTCCTTTAATTAACTCACTAAATTCCTTTAATTAAGCAGGCGGCTAGACGTGAGTGTATGCCGGCTGGAATGTTTGAACAAGTTGGCAGGAGATGAGCACCTCATGCTTAGCATCAGGAGAAGACATGTAATTAAAGGAATTTAGTGAGTGAGCAGCTCCCTAATAGAGGCAACCTCAGCATCAATGTCCCTACCCGCACGTACTGAAGGATTTAACAAAAAATCAGCAAGTTTAGTATGGTAACATACTATTTGTCTTTTGGTTATTTACCATAAAATTAGGTGTTGCTGGGTCTATGCAATAGAAATAAAGTAGGAAAATGTTCAATATTCTGGAAAAAGAAGTATATCATTATGGATGAATGATAATAAAACAAGGGGGGATGTTCACCTCTCATGCTTTCTCCCAAGCATATGCATATATAAAGAAAAAAACAAGGAATTTGTTGTCATCCTTATACAATGAAAGAATTGAAAAGAAAAATTTATTTTAAGCATTGCAACCAGCGGTAGTGAATGTTCCAGAAATCTGTGGCTTGACATTGGTACATGAGGATGTTGCAGGAGCGCCACCGGGCACTTTCAAATCCACATCTTCCATCTGCACACTTTCACATGGCAACCCGCTGCTACATACAAGTTGCACCGCTAGCGGTGTAGCTGAAGTTCCCGTAATACGCTTGAAGCTCACGTTGCTGATCTTCACTTTCGATGCTGTCTGCAAGGCAACAATTTCAAACCAGTTCATCAGCATTTCTCTACCGCGTTGTTAAATCAATTATGCCATATGTATGTTTTGTACGTACCCCTTTTTTGCACTGGTTATAAGGACAATAATTTTGATCAATAAGGACAGGGTTTGAAACATTTTCCATGAGGACATCCTCAAAATGAAGATCATTTGCAACGCCAGCTTGCAGTCCGGGCCATGATTTGATTCTCAAGCCATTGTCGGTGTTGGCGAGGGTGCAATTTTGGACGGTGACTCCCCTTACAGGCTCTTCATTCGGGTACCTTCCCAAACTTCCAATGCTGATGCCATGTCCGGGTCCACATTTAACACCTTTGATAAGTACATCTTGGCTTCCATCGCCAATGGAGATGCAGTCATCTCCCGTTCCAATATTGGTATCAATAATCTGAACTCCTTTCGATCTTCCGATGTGGATTCCATCTGTATTCAAACTCTCTGCAGGTGCTGTGATCGTGAATTTTTCAAAAGTAATGTTGCTGCATCCCAACACCATGACATGGAAATTCTTGCTATTCAGGGAAGTTATGCCACTTATGGTTGCCTTGTTCAGGTAATGGAACCTAAAGTTCTGATCACAATAATAAAAAATAAAAAATAAAAGCAAAACTGAAGTTAAAATACATTTAAAATCTAAAATAGAAAAAGATTAATAATGGTGTTTGTGGATGCTATAAATGCATCTTTTCTAGGTAAATACTGATGCTGTTAAACTTACATAAGCAGAAGCATCACAGGATGGGTCCTTTGAGCACTCATTTGCCTTCCATGCAGCTTGGCCTTGACCGTCGAAACTTCCCCCCCCTGACATTGTAAAGCCATCAACATGTTCAAATTTAACCCATGTATCACCTTTTAGCTTTTGAGGAGCTTTCACCGTCCCTTCCACTATAAGCTCTATGGTTCCCTTGCACGGACCTAGCATTTCTGCCGGGCCGCCCATCGTATGTTCTCCCTTTGGAATTGTAATTTTAGTCGGTCCAGGTGCCTCACATGCTTTTTTCCATGCATCCAGCAGTGGCTAAAGAAGAAGGAGAAATAAATTAATTTGCGTATACAAACTAAAGATGCATAAGAATTTCTTGCAGGAATCCAATTTCGCGAGAGATGTTCCATCAAACCATTGTACGGGAAGAGATAATTAAATCTTATCGTACAGAAAAACAATCCGTATTAACAGAAAATCAGATTCTTACTGTTTTAATATCTCCTCCTGCGGGAATTGTAACATCAACTGACAGTGTTCTGCGTACATAAACCGAAAATAGAACGAAAAACGTTGCTGACAA
>CANYBF010011407.1:0-35498 GCA_948192965.1 Dalechampia spathulata | reverse complement strand
TTATTTTATTTTATTATTAATACAATTATATAAATATTACTCATATTAATTATTATTATTATTATTATTAATTATTATTATTAATTAGTATTATTATTAAATAAATAGGTACAGATATTTGGTTGCTGGTATTTTAATATTATTCACATAAAAAAAGAATTTTAAAAATTTTTTATACCAAAATAGGAAATTGGCCGGAAATGGCTGCTGTGAAGGAAGGAATAAGGGCAGTGGAGGGGAGGTGGGGGTGGGTCGGCTGGGGAGGAAGGAGTGAATTAAAAAAGTGTTGGAGGGGAGGGGGGTTGGGTGGGTGGGGGGACCAATAAATGAGGGTGGGGTAGGGGTGCAGTAAAGAGTGTAGGGTGCAGAGGCTTTGGGAAGGGTGTAGGGTGTAGGGCCGTCAGAGATGAATGACACGTGGCGATCTTGCAGGAGACGGTGATTGACTCATGGTCTCACGTGGTTGCCATGTCCTTGGCATTAGCATGTCATCTGACCGTCACTTTAATTAATTGACAAATAAAAAAATACTTCAAAACTGAAATAATTTTTTGTTTTATCTCAAAACAGTAAGCATTGGTTTTATTTTTTACTAAAAATAGAGTCTTAAGGATGGGACCTGCTACACCTTGACAATGATAGTAAGTGAAGCCGCCTTTGGTGACCGCCGGTCACCTGCCATTTGTAGATACTTTGAAGGCCTTTCCGTTGGGCCTTCAGAATAGTTCATGTGGTTCGCAAGGCCGGCCTGATGGGTTAACACTAATGAATTTTTTAATCCACAGCGCCCCATTGTCATTAACTATCACTATCATCTATGTCTCATGAAATTGCCAAAATTGATTTGCAGGTTCCGAACCAAACAATGCAATTTTTTTCCTTAAAAATTGCAGCATAGCTTGACGTAATCCTCGATGCATTACTTGGCCTTTCACCTTGAAACAATCGTCAAGTTCCGTCACAATATTAAGTGGTTAATCTAGCCTCACAATGGCTGATTTCCAGGTTAATTGAGTATCAAATCTTGCAATTAAGCTAAAAGATGAACCCAAAAGTGAAATTCTTGACCACATCCAGAGAAACCATTAAACCATCATCTCCAACTCCTCGTACCCTCAATTGCTTCAAGCTTTCCCTCCTGGACCAGCTTTCTCCTGCAGCTTATGTTCCTATGATCATTTACTATGCACCAAATGGCGATCCTGACGAGGCCAGAAATCGTGAAAGAATTGATGTTCTGAAGAAATCTTTGTCGCGAACGCTAACCCAATTCTACCCGCTGGCAGGAAGAATCAAAGAAAATCTATTCATTGATTGTAATGACAAGGGAGTTGATTTCTTTGAAGCCAAAGTGAATTGTCCACTTTCAGATATTCTCAGACCACCTGAAGCAGACGTCTTGGATCAATTTCTACCTCAGGAGTATAACTTATCTGCTGCAAAATTTTCACCTCAGTCCCAAGTAGCTATTCAAATTAATACTTTTAGCTGCGGAGGAATGGCTATTGGGACAAGCATATCACACAAGCTCGTTGATGGTATCACATTCACTTCTTTCATGAATATATGGGCTTCAATTGCCCGAGGCTCTGACGATTATTCGCCGCCCATATTTGTTGGTCCTCATTTCTTTCCTCCGAAAGATTCATTTGGGTTATTTCAAGAGCTTAACATACCCAAGGCCAAAAATATTACAAAAAGATTTGTGTTTGAACTCTCAAAGATTGCTTCATTAAGAGAAAGAATCTTCGGTAGTTCTTGCCGTAATGAACCTAGTCGTGTAGAAGTGGTGTCCGCATTAATCTGGAAACTTGCCGTAGAGGCCTCCTCCTTAGCAAAATCATCATCAGGATATAATAAAAATCCATCCTTCCTGACACAGACTGTGAATTTACGTGCAAGAATGAATCCACCCCTGCCAGATTCCGCGGCAGGAAATCTTCTCTGGCTGGCGATTGCACAATCGCCAAGTGATTGCATTAACAAGCTTGAGCTAAAAGAAATGGTGTATCAAGTGCAGAATTCTTTAAAGAAATTCGATGATGAATATGTGAAGAAATTGCAAGGTGAAGAAGGGTTACTAGTGTTAGGAGAAACTCTGGATAAAATCGGAGAACTTGTTTCAAAAGATTTGGACATATACAGATTCACAAGTTTAAGGAAATTTCAGCTTTACGAATCAGATTTTGGGTGGGGAAAGCCTGTCTGGGTAAGTAGTGGTAGACTGGAATTCAAGAACGTAGTGGTGCTGATTGAAACGAGGGATGGTGATAAAATTGAAGCTTGGATTACATTAGAAGAGCAAGAAATGGCGGTTTTTGAGCGCAACCAGGAGCTTCTTTCCTTGGAATCCAGCGCTCTTGACCTCAACTCCCGTCTTTAGCAGTTGTTTCATAAGGATTGGGCACTAAGTTGCTCTGAATTCTGAATCAAAGGTGATCTCAATACAGATTTTTTCTTTTTTCTTTTTTTCAACTTGAAGGTGACGGAAAGCCTGCATTGAATACCAAGAATGCATTACTAGAATTCACTTGGGTTTTGAGTGGGGTAGATTGTAATTTAAAGTTCAATATTAATAATATTGATAATTTTAGAAGAGACTATTAATATCATTTTATAAAATTTTAATATACTAATTATATTATTAAATAAAATGATGTAAAAATTAAATAAATCAATTGATTATTTATCTTCTATATTTGCACAGCACACCAAAGCGAAGCCTTAATATTAGCCGTTGGATCTTCAACGTTTTTGGCTGCGATTTAAGCGGTTGTTGTGGCCATTCGAGTCAACGACTTGAAGCAGACTTCTATTCATGTAATTCTCTTCCTTTTAAAAATAACATCCAAAACAAAAATATTAAATTTATTTTTAAATTCATTTTCCTTATTTCATGTTATTAAGAAAATTATTTATTAATATAATATTTTATTATGATATTTTAATGAATACATTTATTAAATAAATATTTATCGAAAATAATAAGATGAATAATAATTATTTTGAAATAAAAAATAGATAATAAAAATGGAAGGAGAGAGCATTTTAACTTAATAAATGATAGAAGATAACATCGTCAGTTCAGCTATTTCTAAAACCCCGAGGCCTCATCGGAAGCCCAATTCTGGTTATTGTTCTGGCGGAGGAACAGATTGACAAAGTAATCGCCGACGAAGGAAATGGAAGCGATTGGCTCGCTATGTGTTTCTTCATCATCCGTTCCTGTTTGCTCATCGCCGGCAGCAGAGTTGAGAATCACCTGCAGCAACTTATCCTGCTCCCCTCGCCAGAGGCTTAACCTACGCACTGCCCACTTAGCAGCATTCCATTCGCATTCTCATATTTTCTCTTATCCCCGTTCACGCTCTCTCAATGTGAAATCTGGCAAGCACTCCAAAACCCACATCTTCCTTCCTCATTTGGTCGCTTCCATGGTATATAAATACATAATCGATTTCTTTCGTCCTCTGCACTTTTCAATTGAATCGCTTTACTGTTAATTTTGAACTTAGGAGCTGAGTTGAATTTGTTTTGATATTTTTGCTGATTCTTTTCGTTAGAGTTATATCGGTTTATTAATTGATTGATAAATTTGTAGCAACCCAGTTCGATTTTTGCGATTTCTCATCGTTTTTGTTTATGGGGTATTTTCTTGGTTCATTTTTTGTTGAATCTCTGCTGCAGGAACAAGTCGAAGAGACTTACATTATGGTCAAGCCTGATGGCGTCCAACGTGGTCTTGTAAGCTTCACTACCATGAGAATTTCTTTTACATGTAGCTTTGTGGTTATGAAATCAGATTTGAAGTTGGAAAGATTCTTTAAAAAGAAGGACATCTCTGAGCCAGGTGTCTGTTTGTCTTAGGTTGGAGAAATAATCTCAAGATTTGAGAAGAAAGGGTTCAAACTGACTGGTCTCAAGCTCTTTCAATGCCCTAAAGAATTGGCAGAGGTTTGTCGTCTAGCTACGTTTAAATTTATGCCTTGCGTTTATGATCAAACCATAATCACTATTTCTACATTGCAACCAAGTGTTTTTCATTTGAGGAAGTCAAAGGAGAACTGCAGGTCTTGTGCTTTGTGATTGCTGAGAAATCAACTTAATTTTCGGGTATCCATTTATCATGTTATGTCTCATCATTCTCTAACCAGTGACCTTTTCGATTATAGGAGCACTATAAGGATCTTAAGGCCAGACCCTTCTTCCCCAAACTTATTAATTACATCACTTCAGGCCCAGTTGTGTGTATGGTATGCACTCCGTTTTTCTATCATCTTATCATACACTTAGTTTTTAAATCCTGACCTCAATGCTGTCTTATCTAGGCTTGGGAAGGCGTTGGTGTCGTAGCATCAGCACGAAAGCTCATAGGATCTACAGACCCTCTTCAAGCCGAACCAGGCACAATTAGAGGGGATCTTGCTGTTCAAACAGGAAGGTTGGTTGTAGGCTAAATTAATGTTGTTACAGTAGGTCAATCATATTTCTCTTTTTCATATAACAGGTGGTGTTGCGTACTTATGATGAATTTTTCCGCAGGAATGTTGTCCATGGCAGTGACAGTCCTGACAACGGGAAGCGTGAAATAGGTGAGACCTTCTGCCATCTCGGTTTTCGCTCGTTACAAATAGGATAAATAGTTCTCAAACAAACGGTTTTCGGAGTCTAGTGATCTGGTGTTGAGCTTTGGACTAAACCTCAAGTTGATAATTGTAAATTTACGCTGTGGAACTGTGTAGACACCCTTCATCAAATACTGTATAATTATCATTCATTATTCTTGACCTTTCTCGTAATTTATGGCATTTGATTTCCTAAACAGCTCTCTGGTTCAAAGAAGGTGAGATATGTCAGTGGACACCAGAGCTAGCACCTTGGCTGAGGGAGTGATTTTAACAGAGCAGTTACTGCGGTTTTCAACATTTTATCCCCTGAGCTTCTGTATTTGAAACATATAAGTGTTCAGTTTCAAATAATTTCTGTATCATTTCATGAGAACTCCTTTGTGAGACGGAAATCAATTCTTTAATGTTCATCTAAAAGTGTGGATGTCTTTGTTGTGCCATTATTTTTAGTCCTGTCAGAGTTCCTGCTGCCAGTTTCACCATTGATCCTGTTATTTGCAAGAATTGGAAGAGATGCAGCTTTGTTAATTTCACGAATCCCATCCACTTAGAACATATGTGCGCAATCAATCTCAGCGGAGATTTTCATTCTTTTTCCCTAACAGGCAACTGATACACTTTATTTCTCCCAAGTTTGATTATTCGTTAAACCCATTATCCGCATTGGAAATGGAGCCTTTAGCGATGGCATAGATTACATTGCTCTGGCCGACAATTGGGCAAGGATTTCTATTGACAAAATCAACCTCGACTAAAAGAAGAAGATGAATAAAGCGTGGTCTTTTTTATTGGGATAAGAGTTAGATGGGTAATGATAAATTCTACAGATAAATACTACAGGCCAAAAGCTGAAAGCGAACGAATGAAAAAGAAATGTCCAGACACCTGAAGCTTCCAGCACTTTTAGGAAGGAAAAGAAACACGCCAATGTTTTAAAACAGAGTAAGAAAAGGAAAAGGAAGAATACAAATCTCATATGGGACGGTCAGAAGTGGAACTATGAAATTCATGTTCGAATTGTTGTTTGGTGCAGCCCAAAGACTGGCAATTGCTGGAATCTACCGAAGTAGTCGCCGAACCATGATAACTAACGGCACTCATCGACTCTGTATCTGGAGAGCTTGATGTGCGTCTAGAACCATTATACCTGGAAAATAAGTAAACCAGCGGCATATTCCTGGTTTTCTGCGGTTCAGAATCAGCTGTTAATTGAGAAGCACGAGAGCCGGATTGAGTTCTAGCAGAGGTGTCACCAGTATCCACTAGCATTGCTTCCTCATCAGGTGCAGTAGCTTCGTGCAGGGAGCTCTGGGAGGCATTTTTAGAGGAAAAAGTGGGCAAGTCGATACAGCTTGTAGACACAGTTGTGGTACTGCTATCACTTTCCATGTCTTCCACCGTCTCCTCGGAATCAACCGGAGGACGCATTTCCCGCTGTGAACCTTGTTTAAGCTTTATCAACGTAACTTCTGCAACAAACACAATAGCTAGAATTAAGTGAAATTTCATCGTTTCTGATTCTTTTTAGTGGCTCAAGTCCATAGTGCTTTCAGAAAGACTTTCTGCGAACCTAATTTACAACTAAACCAGCCATGAGTCTTAGATAACCATATCAAAAGAGGGATTGATTAAATGAAATAAAAACAAATTAAATCTGAATCTATGAATAAAGGAACAGAAAGAGTACGCACCGTAGATAGAGAGAGGATCTTCCTTGAAGGTCTTAGAAGGAGGGCCATCGAGCGAGTAAGAAGGGGCTCTAACCCTGCCGAACATCCCCTTAATCCTGGTGTAATTTTCGGTTAAATCGGTCGGGTCGGCAGAAATAGAGATGGCTTCCCTCCAACACCTTTTGGATGTTGGCGCTACTTTTGACTTGAAGAAGCGGGAAGGTCTACTCGGCTAGTGCAATCTGCTTCGCCACAAATGACTTTTGACCGGAATTTCCGGTGGAAGCCCATTAGGCCCAATGCTACAAATTAACCATGTAAGCGTGACGGGATAATTACAAAAATAATGGGTTCATGGGAATATTTTTATAATAAATCTTAAACATCACTATTTTAAAAAAAGAGAATTAATTGTAGATATAATTAGGGGGATGATGATACTCATGATATGTTTGAGGTTTTATTGAACAATTTGGAGTGATGATATTCTGGCGCACTTCAGATAGATGCATAACAAACAATAGCATTGCAAAACTGGTATCTTCAGTAATCGTAAAGAATCTAAAGTCAACAAAAAAATTATATAAAAGTAAAAACCGGAATCCTTAATGATGGGTTTGGCAACTAATTACTGCTAATGCTTTCCCATTAATGGTGCTCCCTGGTTAACCGCTCGAGGCTACTTCTAATTGATGAATCATTCCCTCCTGCCAACTAATCTTCCAAGTAAACCACGTTTCCGCGATCTGGTCTTCATTTCTGTTTCTGCAATTATGGCATTGGGAATGTTCGAAAGCAACATTAATTCATGAATTGCTAGCAATCAGGATTACCATGGTCTCACCTTTTAATCTGCCGCCTCCATATAATGCTTCTTCTGCAATGGGTCTCCATTGTTCTGCACATGAGTAATTGATTCCAAGACCAACACTGAGTCCTCTCAAAAGATGTACTGTTCTAAGAATGGAGAACAGTTCCTCTGGAAAAGCCTGCCATAGATTCAATAAATACATCAAGTAACTGTCATTGTTGCAGAAGCATTTTCTTTTCCGACTTGTAAGCATGAATTTCACATTCATATTTCCCTTCTCTAATCGTCCCAAAAGAATGGGACTTGCCAAAAGTACCTTTCTTTATTACATAAAATTCTCCGAGGCAACCATCAAGATTTGGTGTTTCAGATTTCATTGAACTATAATGCTTACCTCAACAGCAATCTTTCTAATGGAAGAGTCCTCAGCGAAAGGCTGCAACATCACTACTCCGGGGGGTAGTTTAGTATCAAACATTGTTTGTGCCAACGTCAGCAATTCCTCCTGTTCATTCTTGCATTTACTCATTGTATCTATGCCAAGCTCTCTAAGATGAACAAACATTAAAATGTGAACAAAATGCACTATGCTGTCCAATAATCCAATATGTCTTCAGAAACCGATGAAAAAACCTCAGCTGCATGAGTCGAGGAATTCCAAGGAGCTATGAATACCTGTAGCTCTTTACTGCTTTTATAGGGTCATTATCAGCCATAGCAAGTACTAAATTAGCAAATCCAAGCCTTAATGAATCTGGAAGATCTTTCACTTGCCCATAATCCAGCAAGGCAACCTGACTTGATATGGGAAAGGCATATACTTAAGTCAGTTGCATTTGAAACATGGAACACTTTGTCATTTCATGTACTGTACACTCATTTTTGGATAATTTTATGATTTCAGAATCCATGTATTATCAGCTCAATTACAAAACTTCATATGTAACATGACAACCAGAAAGAGTAACTATTAATTTCATCGCAGCCAAGTATGGAATAATGCCATAAAGAAACAAAAGAAAGTTGCTGACTTGCCTCCGAACCTTTGCAGATTAATATATTTCCCGGGTGAGGATCTGCATGGAAGAACCCACTCTTCAGTATCATCTGTCCATAAGCTAGGGTCAGATTTTTAAGTACGCTCCTGCAGTCGCAGAATTCAAAACAAGTGTATTAAGCTTCCTCCATTTTTCCAGAAGAGGCCATGATATTTGAAAGAGAAGTCGAAACATAATCAAACAGGAAAAGAAACCTAGAGTAACTTATTATCAAGTGTAACGCAGAAAACAACCATGTTTTATGGAAGAGATTATCCAATAAAAGTGAAATCATGAAGCCAAAGTTTTCATGTGCAAAAATGCAAGTATATTCTTTGGGGTGATCCAAGGGCTTACTGCTTTGCTGCCGCTGCCATCTTACTACCAGGATTTATTCCTCTTCTTGCCATTTCATCACCAATATTTAGTATTGGGATTCCATCGATGTACTCCATCACCAAGACCCTCCTATTCCATAAGACTCTAATCAGTCATATCTTACTCAACTTATTTCAACAAGCTGCATGATCATTAATGAAGCAGAGAGATATTTAACAAATCAAAGCCTCATGTTGCAGCTTATCAATTTACTGTATTTAAGAGAAAAAGAAAGGTCGACAATTTCAATTTAGTTGTAGAAGAACGTAAAAATGCCATCATGAATGAGACTTGAGCATGTTACTTTTATTTGTACACATGGTCCTAAAACGGAGACCCAATGTAATGTAAAATGACATGCATATAAGACATCAAGATCAGCAATAGACCTTCTCTCGCTAATTCATTGACAAACAACAGAGAAAATATCATTCCAACAGTATCAGTTGATGCTAACGGTTTATCATCAGCAACAAATCCTTCCTGCAACTTTTCCGGTGCGACATCCTTACTTGTCATATAGTAAAGTTAATGTATCTTTGGATTAATTATTCTACCTGATTTGACTTCTTAATTTCCAGTGTAAGCAAGAAGAGTTATTTTTGCTAGTTATTACTAGGACCTGTCTCACTTAAGTTCTCAGTTTTGGCCTATCTAGCTATAAAAACAAGGTTTTCACTGGTTTTGTTGATGTAATAATGCAAGTTATGCATTTAAGGTTGCACAAGTCACTAATTTTAGAGGACAGACTAGCAGGATAAGCTGGATCAGGACTTACTCTCTAACAACTCTATGGTTTATAGTGCAGTTTAGTTCTAGTTGATTTTTTAAGAGCTTTTGCCAAACGAAATCTTTCGTGGCACTACATACCTGGTAACTATATCCTTCAACACTCGTGGCACCAAAACTGGACTTTTTTTATTGTTCTTATAAAGAAAACGCCTAATTCTTTCCATAGCATTAGCCTCCCTCACGAAGTCGAATTCATATCCAATCTTCAATAGAATGGGCGAAGCATCTGTCAGATTGAAAAACATGCAAAAAAACAAACAAAACAAAAGAATAGGAATGTTGAACACTATTAAACAGGGAATGACATACCTGTTTCTCTATTTCTTTAGTCACAGAGTACAGATCAAACTTGATATCTATCATTTGCATATATAAAGCAAATGCTTGCAAATTCCGAATATCTGTCATCATCAGCTTCTGAACCCCAGGGTGTTGCACCTATTATAACCTGACAGTTAAGAGTCTTGAAGATTATATCGAGTTCAAGAGATAGCAGCGAAAAATTACTTACCTTGACAACAACATCGCTCTTATCTCCTTTCAATCTAGCTCGATGAACCTAAAACAAAAGAATTGGTTAAAACAACAAGTCAATTATGTAACTTCAATCCAAGGAACAAATTTTTCATTCATATGCGAAATTCCGACACATGATGACAGAGGCAGCTAGTTTTCATCCAGAACACGGAGATAAAGCTTGACTAAAATATCTAATGAACATAAATATACTTCCCCCAACGTTTACTCACCTATGATATTTGAAAAGTGAAGTTTCAGATGAAACGCAATACCTGTGCAATCGAAGCAGACCCAATAGGATCTGCATCAAATCTTTCAAACATTTCTCCAATCTTTTGACCTAACTCTCTCTCGAGCACGAGTTGAACCATATCAAATGGAGTTGCAGGAGCTCTATCACAGAGTGTAACAAGCCTTTTTACCCATGCAGCTGGGGCCAAGTCAGGCTTCCCAATTACTTGAGCAATCTGATTCAACCAATCCAAAAGATTCGAACTTTCAGCACATTGAACGCAAAGCCGTTACATATAGAGAATGGAGTTCCGCTTAAACATAATCACATATAACCCAATTCTCCTCATAACTAAAAGGGAAATAAATGAAGATAAAAGAAGAATAAATTGGGCTTAAATTTAATGAGAAGCTTCATATCCCAGTTTGCATCAAACAGGTTCAGGTTCTCATCACACGATACAAATCGAGATTGAAATTGGAGAATTTGAAATGCATGATTTAACTAAAGAATCTAAGAGGGGAAAAAGGCAAAGATGCAAATGAATTGGAAGTATTATTACCTTAAGAAAGAACCCACCAAGATCAGAGCACATAGCATAAATCTTATCAGCAGCAAGCTCATGCTGCATTTCCCACATTTGTTCCTGCTTTTGAGCATCCTTCACAAAACTAGCTCGAAGTTGAAGCACCTAGCGAAAACCCAAAAACCAAAGACTATCAAACAACCAAACCCCAGCTCGGACGCACTTTTAAAATTTATACAAAGAAAATCTCAGACATGAGAACTCCGTAAATGCATGTAGAAGAAACCTTGTAGCCTGAGTAAATATCAATAGCACGAACCCAGAACCGAAAAGATCGTTGCCAGGGTCTAAATTGAGTAGAAAGTTTATCCTGGATGTCTCTGAAATCAAGGAAAGGAAGAGGAGGCATGTCTTTTTGAATAATTGAATAAAAGAAATGAAGAAACTGAAGTTATGTGGGCTCGGTTTCAGGAGGCACGAATCACATGATTGGAACAGGAAAAGAATGATAAGGCGTTGGACAGAGGATTCTGGCTGAGAAAACAAAGAAGAAAGAGTGGTGGGATTTATAAGGCATTTGGTGGGTTGGGTGTATGTGTAGAGTAGACAAGCAGGGAGTAGAGCAGATGTTTGAAAAAATGAACGGAGCTCATTCATGGAGACTTTTCTGACGCTTGCCTTCTAAGGCTTGCATCTTTTTTTCATTATTACTTCCCCTTTACCTTTCCCTTTCCCTTCTCATATTACATCGCATACACAAGTCTAATCCTTAGATAATTGCCTGAAAGCTCTGATCAAGTGACATTGTCAGGCCACGCATTAGAGGAAAGCTTGGAAATTGACTATTTTCCATATGATTTATCTTTGAAAAATCCTATTATGGTTAAATGATGTTACGCAAGAGGTTTGTTTGGCATTGCTTAATGGACCATTTAATATCTGGTGCGGTGCAAGTGCTAGCATCCATATCCCCCAGGCCCCCTTCGGCCCACCCTACTCCATTGCATGTTCACCCTCCCTGTCGTTCTCGTCCGCCGAGATTTCATCCATGTCTAAATAGTTTATATACCTTGAATTAATAAATCCATTACATATCATGGAATAACATAATTCACCTATTTGATCCGAGTCGATGACTTTCTATAAATTAACAGATTTTAATCTATTTATTTTTTATTGAAATATCATATATAATAAATTTAGATTTTGTTGGTCAGACGTATTAACCGAGGTGGTCGTGGCTTCAACTGAACAGAATTTGTGTAGTCCTTCCCGCTTTATTACCAGATGGTTAGACTGCATCTTCTCCTGCTTCTAAAGAAAGAGAAATTCGCCTCCTGCTTAGCTTGCTGCAAGAGGCTCCTCAAGTTATGTTGATTGATTGCACAGGCTCCATGTAATTGACCTCCGAGAAGGAAGAAGAACAATAGCTTCTACCGTATTAATAATTATAATACATTATATTATTTATCGATTAATATAATATAATTAAATATAATAAAAAATTCATTATATTACATTACTTAATTAATTAAATTATATATTTAACTACATTACATCACATCAAACAAACAGACCTTAAATCTTGTTTGGTTATATGTATTAATTTACATAATGTAATAATGATTACATTAAATATTTAATTATTTTGTTTGGTTATGTAATATTATTGATATAATATTAAACATTTAGGTAATCATCAATACATTATAAACAGAATTAATAAATACATTTAAAATACAATGTATTTTTTTATTACATATCATATAAACCATATAACATGCATTCAAACTCATCTATTGTATTGATAATTATAATATATTATATTATTTATCAAATAATATAATATAATTAAAAAAAATTGTTTTATTATATTACATATTTAATTATATTACATATAATCAATAAAGTTGTTAAATATTTAACTTGAAATAACAAATGAATAATGAATGATGCATGAGAAGCACATGAATTTCCTTTTCGTTAAGGACTAGCGAATAATTTTGTATATTACGTGCAAATTTTGGTAAAATATATAATATATAATTACAATAATCACTCTTGTATTTATTGGAATATGATTATGGATGAGTATTTGATCAATTTGATTATTGAATCAAGTTATTTTTTTAAATATATGATATCATATTAAATCAAATTTTTAATTTGAAAACTTGTAAATTAAATCGAATTGAAGTTTAATTTAATTTGATTTTTTACTTAATTTTGTTGATTATTTTGATTTTTAAATTGAAAATTTTATTTTCAAAAAAATTAAATTGAATTAAATATTTCTTAAAATTCAAAATTTAAACTGAACTAATCAAATCTATCAATTGAATTGAATTCAATTTTATAATTTAAACAGTCATTTACTCATCCTAAATGTGATTGAATTTTATTTTATAAATAATTAGTATATTAAAATATAATATGATTCAATTTCAATAATTTTTATTTTTAATATTTTAAATGTTAATAAAATGGATAAATTCTTAAAAATAAAATTTAATTTGGACTATAACTTATTTTAATGTTTAAACTTTAAAATAACTTTAATTTTCAACATTAAATCGACTAATAATCCATTAATAGTTTTAATTTCATCCAAATTTTTATTAAAATTTAATTAAAGGTTTTCAAGTACATTTCAAATATATAGTTTTGAATAAAATAAAATGATTTTAATACTTAAGAATCATTTTACCAATGAAATTGATTTATTTATAAATATTAAGTTAAGTCAAATAAAAATATAATCTTAAATAAAAAATTAATTAATGCTTTAATTGAATTTTAATTCCAACAATTTAACCTTTTAAATATATTAACTAACACATGAAAATAAAAAAAATTAATTTTTAAGTCGAATTTAAAAAAAATAAAAAGATCAAATTATAATTAAAATATAAATTGTAAGAAAAAATATTATTATCAATCAATAATAATATAAATAAGCTAAGCTGCTTATAAATTATTTAAAATTTGATCAATAAAATTTTATTTAAATTCATTTGATAAATAATTTATATTCAAACTAAATAATATTTAATCTATTTACATTCTTTATTTTAAACACTTATTAATTTTTATATAAATAATTTAATTTTAAATATATAATTTATAAATTGATGGTTGTATAAATATATAAAATATTTTAAATTTAATTATTAATATAAAATTATAAATATTCATAAAATATTATATTTTTATTAATTTATTTAAAATAAAATAATAAATAATTTATTTTATAATTTATATTCCGTACACTCCGGTGCGAAGCTGTGGAGTTTGACCCTACTGTGTCTCTACCCGACCCAGTAAGCCTCTAATGACAGCGGCGCGTATTGCTTATCCAATAACTCCACTGTCATGGCGCTTATTGATCCTTTTTTTTTTTAAAACGGATTTTTATTTTTGATTATAATTTACTTATTTTGCTGTTTTTAATCTGGGTTCATCTCAAGAACAATGGGGAAGAGAAAACCTGAAGATTCGAGTCTTGTAATCGTAAACGAACCTCCATTGTCAGGTAATTATTCCATTTATCAATGATTTTATGCGCACAAAAGAAACAGAAAACAAGGATTGATCCATCCTGCTTACGAGGAGCGATAGTAGCTTGTGTTCTTTAATGTATTTGCTCCCAGTGGTCTATTTATGATCATCCTCATAAGCAGCACTATTTGTTAATAAATGCACCAAAAGATTTAATATTTTTTCTTCTCAGAGAAGTGAATGAAAGTATGGTAATTCATAGAACTATAGCAATTTTATAAAGGTCTGAATTGATACCATAAGAGAAGGAACCCACCCACCAGCCATTACGTAATCATTTCAAGAATCTCTCTTGAGGCACTGTTTTATTCATAATGTGCACGAATGGTCCCTTTTTAAAAGATTGAGCTTTTCCTTTTTTTGAAAGTGTTTGATGGGTGTCACATAGAGGAATTCAAGGATGAGCATTCTTTTTCTTTTCTTCTTTTTACAGAGGTTTATGCTCGAATGTCTAAACACCGATCATGTTGGAAACATATGGTTCTGAATTTGTATACCAATGGGATAAAAATACAGAAAAGACAAGCAGAAGAATTGAGGAGTTTTGAATCAATATCAAAGTGCTTTTTAGGTACCTTTCCTACTCGTGAGAGGTCAAAGAGGAGAACTAAGAATGAGCGCAAGATTGTTAGAGTTCATAATGGAAAAAAGAACAAGCAAAGGCTGGATACTGGAGAGTTTGACTGCTACTTTCAGTAAGCAGCTTAACTGATTTCAATATTCTGGCGGTAATTGCTTAAAATTCATTGGTTGGTTTTGTTGATTGGGTGTGTGTAGTAACTTGTGGAGAAGGTTTTCAGAAGATGAGAGGACTGACTTTGCATATCTGGATAGTTTGTGGTTTTGTTCCTACCTTAAAGCATCGTTTAAAGGAAAAGTACTTGCTTGGATAAAGACGAGGCAAATTCTTTCAAAGAAATACGTCTTTGTGCCTATTGTTTGCTGGTAATTTTCTCTGTGCTGGTCATTTGATACTCTGTTTTTTGTCAAAGCAGGATTCTAATTTGTAGAAATTGTTACTGCTTCAGGGGCCATTGGAGTCTCTTGATCTTCTGCCACCTTGGTGAGACCCCCAAGTCAAAGGGCAGAACACCTTGCATGTTGTTGTTGGATTCACTTCAAATCGCCAATCCAAGGCGTCTGGAACCAGACATAAGAAAGTAACCAGAACTTTTGGGCATTGGATTTATTGCACCGACTTGGTTGCTTAATCTGGTCACCAAGTTGTTTGTTTGATTTCAGGTTTGTGTTAGACATTTATAGATCGGAGGGCAGGGCTGAGAACAGAAAAATGATTTCTCAAATTCCACTATTGGTGCCCAAGGTCATTACCAACAGCAATGCTTTTTTTATCTTTTGAGTGAATTTGTAGTATCTAGTTCACTTATCTCTGTTTCTCCGGAACATTTTTAGGTGCCGCAGCAAAGAAACGGGGAAGAATGTGGGAACTATGTTCTCTACTTCATAAATTTGTTCATGCAGAGGGCTCCAGATGATTTCAGCATCAAGAAATACCCTTATTTCGTAAGTGGGCGAGGAATAAAGTTTGAATTGCTACATGCTTATTTTAATATCTTACCAATGGCATGACTAATTTGAAGGAGCCGATGCAGATGCACAAGAATTGGTTTAGTCCTGAAAGCTTGGAGCGGTTTTTGGAGGAACTGGAATCATTTGCCAAGTAACTTTGCGATGATTCCAGACACAAACAATGCTCATTTCCAAGGAACTATGCTAGCTTCATTTGGGATTATACATGGTTGTAGGAACAATTAGCATTTAAGCAGAGGGGAATTTCTTTACATTTTGCCAGAATCTAAGTCATTTACATGAGGATCAAATCAAAGTCCATAAAACATGCTGATGGAGTATTCGAATGCGTAGTTATTCATATTCATAAATAGTTTAAACTTAGGAAAGGTGCTGGTTTAGAGTAGAGCACAGCTGAAGTAGGAATATTAGGAGTAGCTCTCAATGATAGAAGAGAGGGTGGCTTATCTTTTTTTTTTTTTTTGTTTATTGAAAGGAAGAGAGTGAAGAGAGGAAGCTGTAGATGGAGGCTGCCTGCCCCTCGTTCTTTTTATTCTTCCATTGTAAAGAAAACGAA
Source organism: Dalechampia spathulata (assembly GCA_948192965.1). Lineage (NCBI taxonomy): Eukaryota > Viridiplantae > Streptophyta > Magnoliopsida > Malpighiales > Euphorbiaceae > Dalechampia > Dalechampia spathulata. The sequence continues at coordinate 19,240 of CANYBF010011407.1, read as the reverse complement.
CATATCCCTCACATTTTCTCCAGTGATATTCATATTAATTCCAAATTTAAAGTTTGTAAATATATTTTATTTAATTTAAGCTTATCTCTTTTTATATATGTTTGAATATAAATTAAGTTTAATACATTTTTCATGCACCCTAAGCTTAATATATATTATTAATCATTTTATTTAAAAAATAAAAAAAATTTAATATATTGTACAATTTATATTAATAATAATTATATTTTAATACTTATATATTTAAAATGAAATTAACACCATTGAAACTAATAAGTTGTAAATGTGTTAATGAACTTGTATACAAGTATAAATAAATTAAATATTATATCATTTAAATGAATTTTATTTATTAAACAAATATCAAATTTTGAACACGGATGGATTTGCACCCAAGATTGAGTTGAGGAAATTGGACCCATTTTTCGGTGCTAGTTTTGTATGGATTGGTTGCAAAAGGAGGCTGCAATATACTGTCAACGTGGCGATACCGGCAAGATTACCGTGAGATGGAGGAAAAACAATATGAAACGATATGCACTTGGTATCAGCTTGTTTCCTCATTCTACTTCATGGCTAAACAGTTAGCTTGAACTTTCTTGTAATCAACCTGGTCCTAATATTCCAAATTCGAGTAGGGAATTCTAATCGGCAAGTTGGACGATATACCCACATTCTTCGCCTTTGATGTGCTTTCGGCAGCCTCAAGTGATCTCGAAGCTTGGAGAGCCATCTCAGAATGAAGTTGGAGACAAGACATAGCCATCTAAAAACAAGAATGCAGAACTTTAGCATTAGATTTGCTCAGATACCAAGGGGGAAAACAACTTTTACCCTCTTTCACGCTAATAAAAGAATTGAAACAATTTCCACTATGATTAGGGGTCCCAACTTACCATATAGCATTCTTTGTCTAAATCAGACTCGACGATATCCAGGGCCCATGTCCGGATCCAATCAAGCCCTTTAGAAACTTCAAGGTTTCCTTCTGTTAGTGCTGATGCGACGTAGGATGGATGAAATGACACCAATATGCACGAAGATGCAAAAAGGACGGCCCTTCTGACATATGCTTCTTTGTGATGGCATATTTCCCTTCATCAAGTCAACATTTTTAGACTACAGAGAGCAGAAAACCTTTTTTTTTTTGGCCAACAGTTAAGTTAGCAAATGCCATATGTAAAAAGTTTTTGTGCAAGACATCAGCTTGTGTCCGCTTCATTATGACACTTCATAAGGATGTTTAAGCAGTTACCTCGTTCTTAACATATCTAGAAGATGGGGAGCCAATGCAGTTGCTTCTGGATGCATGGAAATACATCTCATGCACACGCCAAGCATGTAGACGAGCTTCCCCAGCACAATAAAATCTCTACCAAGCAAATCAACACCATGCCTTTTCTTGTCAAAATCCTGCATAGCTGGAAGCATAAATGCCGCTGCATATACAGGAAACTTGTTAGAGGCCCATTCCAACCGACTTTCCTGTGCATTGGCTGATCCAAGGCCCCAACGGCGAGTCTTCCCTTTTTTGATCTGACCAGGTTTAAGTGGAACTTCTCTCTCATAACGATTGGAATAGTTCAATGGAGTTCCTGTTTCTGATACCTCTTTCCAGACACCAGCTCCTGGAGGTCCAGAGCTACTTGGTAAGTACCATGGTTGATTTTCTGCTATGGTCGATATGAGGACTCTGGATTGATTTTTAGGTTTAATAGTCTTAGCATCAGCCAGTTCCTGAGCAGCTTCAGTCATTACATCAAGAATCATTATACGTTGGCTGATGTCTAGATTTGGGGAATATAACAATTTATTTAGAGTATTAAGAGACTTGAGAGGACACGTGACAAGCAGGGCAACCAACGCTCTTTGCCTTTTTTCTTCAGCCGACTCTTCCTCACCTTCTATAGCCAAATTAGAGCAACGAACTTGCACAAGGGTTCTAGTAAGATCACCTGCTAAGTGCGTAAGCTCATCTGGTGATGCTCGCACAAGCTTTTCAGCAATATCAAGAGCTCTCTCTACCTGCAATTTAAAACAATATTTATATAGAATGTTCAGAACGAAGCTTTTTTTTACCTTTTTTTTTTTTGCTTTTTGCTTCAAGAAGTCAGTAAAAGTCTCTATATATATATATATATATATTTTTTTTTTTTTCCAGGAAAACTGCACTTAAATAGTAAATACATCGTGTGATTTCAATAATATTCTCAATCTTATTTGAACTCGGAAGCTAGATGACACCATATTGTCCGTAATCAGTTTTAGTGTCCCACCCGCCAGCATATCACAAGTTGCATGGAAAAAGGAATATTATAATTCTAAAGAAAATCATTAAGAAATTATTGACCAGTGAATCCCACTTACCCCATCAGCATCATCAGATTTCCGTAGGGCTCCAACCACATCAACCAACTGTGTAAATCTTTTTTGCAGATCTGTGTGATCATCTGTTAAGTCGTATGGCTGTAAAGACGAATCACTGGAGGAATCAGAATCCTCGCTTGCAGTGTCATCCTCATCTTCATCAGAGGCGGATGCACAATTTAAGATAGCTGGATCAATGATTTCATCAGGATCAACCAATTTAACTTGAGATAATCTCTTTTTTTCACCCTTATCTTTTCCATTCATCCCATCATGTCTTGAATAGTTCAAGTCCTCTTTTGCCTCTGGAAAGGTCAATTTTGCTCTGTCATTTTCTTTTAAGGTAGGCAGAGTCCTCTTCTCAGGTCTACTCAATCCAAATTCCCAATCAATATTCTCCTGAATGCAACTATCGTCAAGGTATAGGGGATTTTTTGGATCAATCACCTTGGAAAATACTAAAGCAATATTACTAGCCATTTTTCGAACCAAATCAATAGGGCTTTCCAGCCTACCTGTGAACAGAAAATAGTAAAAATAAGAGAGAAGGTATCAACAAATAATACTGTAAAAACTCAACAAATGACAGGATCAATGATCTACAGCTAACTCCTTGAAGAATCGAGTGCATCACATCTTTTGAAATATTTAGTTCCTCTTTAGACATCAGTTCCATGCAAAGACCTATAGCAGCAGTAACATCTGGCTTGCCGATCAAGGGTCAACATAATACGCAATCAAGTAGCAGCCAATTTAAATAAACTTAACAATAAATAAACTTGTATATGGTTACAAGATTTTGGGAGCATTCAGGAATGAGGAGGACCATTTTAATATTACATAACAGAAGTCATCTTGTAAGATGAGTGATTCTTTCTCATTAGTCAAAGCTTTTGTAGAAACTTATGTGCTGATGAGTGTTGGGTCAAAACTCACAGTAGCAACCATAAATGGGATTGATACCTATTTTGCATAAGAACCAATTAACTTGTGTTAAGTATCAAGCTACTCCACCTTAAATTTATCATATATTTTCCATGTGAAGTTACTCTAATACTTCCCCTCAAATGCAACTGAATTGTCACTTGTTAAATATGAACCATCACTTAAAAGGCCCATCAAACAGCTAGGCCAAAATCAGAAGCCCCAAGTCCAACAAAGAAATCTAGACTCTATGCTAGCACAATTCCACACCTTCCAGCACAAGCCAATTATTATTTGGTTGTTTAACCATCTTAAGCCTGTACACTGTAAAATCTCCATGCAAGAAGAAAGAATTAGATCAAAGTCACAATAATGACCATAAATGGAGTTGGTATCCATTTTGCACAAAAACCAATTGGTTATGCTAAGTACCAATCTACTCCACTTATATATAACATAAATTCATCACATCTTTTCAATATGAAATTCTCCAACAATTTTCAAAGCATTATGTTATTCCAAGACTATCAGGAATCTGCCAACATGATAATCAGAAGGGAAAGGATACAAGCTTGCTGCTCTGTAGGAACTGATTGCAAAAAATCCCTTTTGGACCATACTGCTACCAGGCGCTGCACTGTGTTCAAGAGATTATGTGCTTCGCTACCTCTAGTGAGCTTATTAGCAACAGGTGGACACTCAAGCACGGAAAACTGAATGATCCATTTTAGGCAACAAAAAGGAAATACTTTCCAGAGAAGAAATTTGTCAACAAACATAGACCTGCAGAAAATCATAAAAAAAAAAAAAATACAAATAGCCTGAAATGTAAAACTTTCGATCATTTTCATCAGACTCTTGTCATTTAAATAGGAAATCTGTTTGCTAACCTGATTGTTGGATGATTTTTGAAAATCCGATTATACAGTAACCAAACAGTCCAATAAGCTTCAATATCAGTTATGCATTCAATTGACAGCTGGTGAAAAAACTGTTCAGACATTCTCTCTACAGCATATTGATCTTTAATTGCTTCCATCACCCTCAACCAGAAGTGGGACTTTGGGTTTTCTTCAAACAGTTCTGTTGTTATAACCAAACTTGAGGATAGGAACCCCCGAACATAACCAATTACCCGAGGAAGCAATTCCCCTAACAGCACATCTGCAAACATGAAAACAAACTTCCGCGAATTGATATCCCATGCTTCATGAGGGACCAATTGAAGTGTGCCTAATGATTGACAATTAGTTCAGCATTTACCTGACTAGGTTCAAAGTATATTTCCTATTGGGGATTTTTGTAATGAAAAAATGTTTATTAGGCAGCAACATAACTAACCGACTAATGTATTCCAACAATATTTAAGTATTCAAACTCATGTTTCATTCCTATGTCACAGAAGATAGTGAAATCTGATCAATACATGAAGATAACATTGGCATTCTCCAGGTTTTTTTTGTAGTAATTTCATCAATAAACAGTATTTACCGTTGTATGATGAAATAAAAAAGGGAGTCATTTTAATAAACTAGAAAATTTTGATCAGAATTAACCAATTCATTGAAGTAGATAATTGTCATTTGGGTGACATAAGCTTGAGATAATTCAATTGAAAAGGATGACTTCCTTAGAAAGGTAATACGCACTACTTTGCACAAATCAGACTTTTGAATGTGGCTAATGAATAATTCAATCACCTGAAGAACCACGCCGACATATGCGAGAAAATGTTTCCCCTACAAATAGCATGGCACCATCCATGTAGCGTGCATCAACAGAATCTTTATTTAGTAGATCTGCAGCCCTCTCTTGTACTTCACGCAGAAGTTGAATGACAATTTGCTTAAAGAACAAACTGAAAATAATGTAAAGGGAAAACTATACTATACATACTAAGGACAGTTGTGGAAAGGAAGAAAGACGGACACAATGAGTTCTACATTATTAGACCCTTTTACATGAGCAGATGGGATAGATAATTACAAAGTTCAAAATGAAATCTATAAGCCATTGAAAGGCAATATGGATCTGCACATCTCAAGTTGAAACACAAAATAGCAATGAATATCTCATGTCCCTCTATGCATAAAATACCCAGCATATTAGACTATATTTTCTTGATGCATGCTACTTATGTATAACATCACAATAATAGAACTTAGGTAAGTATTTATAAGAAGTTAAAAACTATGAAGAACTACAGCCAAAAATACCAGCACATGAGAAGAAAAAGGATACTGTGCTGAGAGTGAGGATGGGGCTTTTGGTCGTGCTTTGTCTGGGATAGAAGCAACAATCTGTGCCACCTTAGATGCAACCGGCAGCAGTTGCATACTTGTAAAATCAACAGAATGATGCATGTCATAAAACTCTCTGCACATTTGCACTACTCCATCATTTTCAAACAAGCAGAGAAGGAGTAACCTGTCAAAAGAATAATAAGTTTTTTGTACCATCATCCAAATCCAGCTTAAATAAAATGTAAGTGAATACCAATCATTGATTAGCATAATGCCCATGATGTGCAAGATATGTACTGTTTGAAAATCAAAAAAGATTCCAAATAGAAAGATATTTGAAAAATGTCAAATTCAATGCACCACAACTTATTCAGATAAATGTTGAGCGCATACTCTCGGTGTATTTAAGGAAATGACAACATAGAGAAAGAATCTCATAATATAACAAAGAGGAGATCTTAGGTCTTCTGTTAACACCTTCAATGACTGTGAAAGGGGTTATAGAGTAAGCTATACTCTACAACACGATCATCCGCACAAAGATGACATCTCATAGTATCTGGAAGGCTGTAACTTCTTTGATACAAGTAATTATATTATAGTCAAGATTTCAGAATCTACCACATAATAGCATGCACTAAATGGAAGAAAAATCAATCTTCCTTGTAAGCTCAGTTTGCAACCCAGCACTAAATGAAACAATACTATATATTGAGAATGGATGTCTGATGATACGTACCCATAAAGAAGGTCTAATTTCAAAGCACTCTACACAATTTGGTTAAGAATTCCTTTTATCTTTACTTCTCCGCATATGGAATTATGGATGTAAAATTCAAAGAACATCTGTAGCATAACGAAAATAGCAGTTGAAGAGACCATACCTTTCAGAGTTTAATTGTATGGGATTAACATCAACAACACTGTTATGTTCAATTACGCGTAAGCAAGGAACTAAAATCTGAACAACCTCGGAGGAAACTCCATTCACAAAAAAAGCATCATAAACATGTGTCCTGGCTGAAATAGGGAAACAAGCTAACCAATTGGAAGCAACATCTGCATTAAAAATGAGCCAACATTCAAATAACAACAACGTCAACAGTGAAAGTGTGAAACGCCTAAGTGAGCGATGATCATATTGAGGGAAATCAATCATACCAAGCAACAACACCCTAGCTAATGTTGGAAAGGTAGCTCCTCGATAGAATGCTTGCCACCATTGCTTTCTCTCTTCTGCACAAGGGATTTCAGCGCAAAGCACCTGGTTTCTAAGATGGTCATCGAGACCGCCTTCAAGAATTTGCACAACAAATAAGAAGGAGCCTAAATTACAAAGAATTCAAACGGAAAAAAAAAAACACAAAGAAAAAGGAGGATCGGGGGATGGTAAAGACCTGAAATTAAGGAGGGGTCGACAGGGAAGAGAAGGATGGCGAGGGAATGAAGAGCGCAAATGACGGAGTCTACATGTTTAGCACTCTTTATAGCAGAAATTACTTGTCCTGTTTTGTCCACTACTCTTCTTTCTACCTCTTTCTTAGCTTTCTTCTCCATTTTCTGCTAATATAACTCATAGCTCCCAATACTAGCTCAATTTCTGAAGCAATACGCAAAGAAGAACACAAATCAAATAAAAAGAATGACTCAAACAAATGAAATTGGAAAGAAGCGGCATCTTTCGAACAACTTACCATGTTTTCAGTACAAAAACAGAGTCCTCGGTTTGCTTTTAGGTGATGCCTCGTTTGCTGATTGAGAAACAGAAAATGGATGCAGGAATGTTGAACATTTCGGGCTTACACATAGGATGGGTCAGCCTCGTCTAGCCCAATCGGAGATAAACCCTAAAATGAGACTCTGAACACGTTAGAAATTAGGAGCCCAAATTGTTGTTTTATAGGGCCCAAATTAAAGCCCAAAGCTCCTAGAAACAGATGGTTTAGCCTCGCAAACTTATGATTGGTACTGGAAATTTTGGGTAATTACAAAAAAAAAAAAAGACAAGTGAAAAATTAATGGGGATTGAAATTGTTTGAGATATAATAAAACTTTTTTTCATTATTAATACATTTATTAAATCATCATTAACCATACATTGATATTTAAAAATTAAAAATTATTATTTTGATAAATTCTTTTTCAAAAACCTGTTTTTCATTGGCAATTTTTTTCTTTTTGAATAATTTTTGAATCCAATGATTAAATTAAGTAATTTTAGAAGTGTTATTTAATCTCAAACCCTCAACATTTTTAACAATAAATTTAAATTAAATTTGTACTAAATTTTCATAAATTTCCATCATAGATCGAAGATTCATAAAAAATTATTTATTTTACAAAATAAAATTCTTGTATATAAGATTTTTAAAAATTTTATTTGAACCAAATACACTAACTAAAACCTTAAGCATAGTCTTTATAAAATTTATTAATATGAAAATTGTTTTTGCAGACCAACGTCAACCCAACTCGGAATGGCACATATCACTAAACATTTACAGTTGGTCGGTTAAAGATTGGAGCAAATAAGCTAAAAGAGAAACGTTCATCGCTAGGAAGCGTATGGAATCAGCAACTCATTGCATGTTCGGTCATCTCATCCAAGTATTTCAAATATTAAGCAATGACAATTGTTACAGAGAAGTTGGATAATTGAATATTCAAAATTCCGTACCGCCGAGATGCCATTTCACAAGATCCAATGCTAATGCAATGTTGATTATGATTCATCTCATGGTCATCTTTTGTTCCAAGATTCGTCTATTAACTTGAGTCCTTTAACCAGTCCCTGTATTTACAAGACATTTGATGATCGTCTTCTGGAAAAGGAATTGTTCTAGGATGCCTGCAAGATGCCAATACTCTGCTCAACTTCCACAAATTTGCGTAGTCTAAAAATTTTTCCTCAGGTGATGGTAACTGTGGATGAAACCTTAGATGCATCATGCAGGTACAACACAACCTTATTTGTTATGTACGCAAGTGCCAATGGTTGCATTGCTCGATGCAGATATGGTAAAATATTGAATTATTACAGATTCCTTAAATCTAAACTTTTTTTTTTTTTTTGCTTTTGTTCTTGTTTGAACCACTCCATTGAAAATTGATGCTCTGACCAAAAGTTCATGGTGTTGTAATTCAGGAAGTTATTCATACGAAACAAAAGAAAGATTTACCAGCTAACTAAGATGGTTTCTTCTTCTGTCCAACTCGATTGATTCGCCTCAATTGTTGGGTTCCCTGCCTTATCTCTCTGCAAACCAAGGGAAAGCTCGTTATCCTTGGAGCTTATTCAATTAAAAATTTTCAAGAACTGGACAGAGTACCTTTGATACAGATAAACAATAAGATAAAAGAGAGGGAGTAGCATCAAGGTCAATATTGAAATCGCCAGGTAGAGCACACTTGTTTGCTTCTGCATGCAAAACAAAAGTTAAATCTTACATTGTCAAAAAAAAGAAAGAAATTGCACATAAGGAATCATCTTATTGCTCAGGAAAGAAGGTAAATACACAAGATTTTCTACCTTCAAGGATTAAGGTCAGTTCATTTAGCATGGTAGAACAATAACCAGAGAAGAAGAAAGGTCAGGTCAGTTTTAAAATCCGCTCACATTTTCAAGGATATTGGGGAGGCGAATTTAGTAAAACAAAGGCCTATACTAATACCATAAAGCTAGAATGTTATGAATTCTGATAATCACAGAAGCAGAAACAAGTTTGAGATTCAAGTGCAGTTTCTGTATTTGGTTAATTTCTTACCTTGCCACCTTTAGGAAAAAGTTCCTTTTTTCCCGAGCAAGTGTGAGCATCACAAAATTGGTGCAAAAACAACTCTGCAAATAAAAATGTCACCATAAATAACAGAAATTGCTGAAAACTCGGTAGGCTTTCTAAATAACACCATAAGAAACAAGTGAAAACAGCATAAGTTTATCTTTTTGATCTTAAAACATACCATGCAGACGAGCTGCTGATGGTCCCTGATTAAGAGGAAAACAGCTATCTGCAAGACTCTGAACAGAGAAGGATAAATATTAGTACAAGACTCGAAATAACACCTGGAGCAGGAGATTCATCTCCTTGTGAAAGATCTATTATTGGATAATTCATGGGAAGGGTTTGATCGGAGGGTGTTCTCCCAGCAACTACTACCTCACAGAGGAGGCGGTTCTTTGCAACTGCCGCAGGATTGCACTTGATCTTTGGTGTTTTGGTACTCAAGACAAAATCACAATGGAGTGCTCCACATAAATCAGCCAAGCACTTGCCATCACTCTGAAATCATCAACAAGTTGTCTCTGTGACCGTTAATGAAGGAGAGAACTTTCATGGTACAGAAGTAACAAAACACTTCTAAATGCTAATGGACATAACAAGTCAAGGAAAAAACCACCTACAACATTAAGAAGATTGTAGTGCCTGTTATCAAAGTGTTGATCAAGATATTTTTCAGCTCGGAAGCTCTTCTTACAATATCCACATTTCCATTCATTTACATCCACATGAACCTTGTGCTCCTCTTGATCCCTGAACAGGTCATTTTCAGCATGAAGTCGACATTTACTTGAAATCTGGTACCCTTCTCGTTCCACAAATGGCATTAAATACTACACATATGGACACCAAAAGAGGAAACAAATACAAGAAAACGTCACACTTGCCCAAAGCCCACGTTTGGAATAAAATCATTAGAAAGAGTTCAACTTAATTGAATTCTTGCATTTTCAGACTTTCCAAACAAGGTATAGTTAAACTGTACTAAGAATTAACAATTTCTCATTTACCTCCTCTATAATTTGCCAGGCAGCTCTACTTCTTTCTCTGGAGCAATGGACTTCATGTGCAGGTTCTTTCTCTGTCTTAACAGTTCTAAACACACAAGTATAGTAACAAACATATAAAAGGCAACTTCGAGGGAAAATAAGAAGCATCATCCAGTCCTTGTGAAATACAAGATGGAACAGAAAAACAAAATAAATATAAATTAAAGAACAAGTTAATATTTTTCATTTAAGCTTCAAATCGGAATCCTAACCTTGTAACTGAATTTCCCCCGAATTCCTGCAACAAATCAATAACTCCTACCATAAGCTAATGTTTTCTTGATTTATAATCAAAACAATTGAGCTCCAAACCTCATAAGCAGAGAATCGAATATAATTAGCTAAAACTGAAGCAAATGCCTAGTAAGCAATGGTTGTTAGCCAGAGATAAAAATAAAATAAGGAGAAAACAAAAACTCATCGAATGATTAACGATGAATTATAACCGTAGATGAAAACAGACACGCATGCGAGGATTAATAACAAACTTATGAGATTTTCTCGGTGATATTGATACCTGAGATAGCGTTCGCATCATGAAAATCGATATCAGCAGAAGAATTAGAGTTTTCTCCATTTCCTTGATGCAGCTAGGAGAAGAAACAGTGATTTCTTTCCTTCTGCTAAATTTTTTTTTTTTTTTCAAAAAAAATCCTGCGATTGGCATAGGCATGTTTTAGAAGTTGCAGTTTGATTCGAGCACCGGAATGATTCTGTTTGTCCAGCCCATTTAATATTTGGGCTTCCAATTTTTGACCACGTGTTGCCCAATTCACCAATTTCCTGCTTGGGCTTTCCCCTAATATCTTCAAAAGAAATTAATAATTACAAAAAATGATTTTTTATATTTTTGGCTACTGTTAGATAATTTTTAAATTTGAATAGAAATAATTGATTTTTATATTAAATTTTTATTTAAAATAAAATTTATATTTATTAATTATTATTATATAAATAATAATCTATCGATGAATATTACTATTATTAATATGTTTATAATTCTAAATAGTAAATTAAATTCATGCAAAAATTTCTCAAAATTTATTGATATTTAATTCATATTTCAATATTTGAAGTATTAATCAATATAAACAGATAAAAAAGAGTGATTTTGAACCTTTAATAATAAAAAAAGTATTTCTTATTTATATAAAATTATCTGGAATTTCATTAAATAATAAAATATAAAATGTATGAAAAAGAATGATTTTAAAGTTCCAATAAAAGTATTTTATATTTCATACTCCATCAACTTAATCTATATAAGAATATAGAAATATTGATGAAATATGAGAAATTACCCTTTACTGACTTCAAAAACTAATCATTTGTTAGTTGATGAAATCTATTTAATTGATGATGTTTGATTTGATTTTGAGGGGGATGAGCAATTAATAATATGATTAGTAGGTTTTATATATATATATATATATAAGCTGCCGGGAGAGCATATGGGAAATTGGGTGAAATGATGCAGTAGAAGAACACAAGCCTTAAAAGAAGAGCCTCTCTTCCAAGCTATTAAAGTAATGCCAAAGTTGAACTCCAAATATCCGCTCTTGTTCAGCTTCCTTTCCCCTCAGGAATCCATTCTTTTTCACTTGCCTGTCTCTCAAAAGCAGAACCCACTGCAGCTTGATTTATATATATATATATATATATATATATATATATATATATATATATATATATATATTATATACTTGTATTTTACGCATGCAAAATGCTTCAAAAAGCTAAGCTCCCAATACCCACCACCCATCCCAATGTAGGGTTTATAGTTATTAGTTGTCTGTCATATAAACTATATACCAACAACAGAAAGCATTTTCTTTTCATTAGTGGAATGTAATAAAGCTCCAAGTAATCAAACTATATCCCCTCCTTTTGCTTATACAACAAACATATATATAAAAAAACCTTTCTAAGTTATTAATTAATATAGTTATAACACTTAATATAGAATGATATATATTATGATATTATTAATTGATTTTATATAATAAATTCGGTCATGCACTCATTAAGAGGGCTTTGTGTTCTTTAACATACAACTTTGTCTAAAAGGAATCTTGCAAGTAACGAGAAGAATGGAAGCTTTTGATTATATCGATATGCATGCGCTTATGTATTTAATTTTCTATGTCCATCTTCCATATAGAATGCTATATACTCTTGATTTTTCTGGCATAAGATGAACCAAAAAGTACAGATTTTGATTGCTGTGTGTTCCTCTTTTTTTTTTTTTTTTTGGCAAGAAAATGAATGGTGGATGAGCGCTAAGCGAATTTTTTTAAAGAATTAGAAGTGATAAGGTTGAATCTTGAATATAGAATATATATCAAGAATTTATCGTCAAATCATATAATTTAAATTTATTATAAAATATGAAACAATATATATCACGAAGTTTTTAAAAAAAAAAATGAAAAAAGAGTTAAAGTTTAAATTCTAATATTTCTTTAGAATTTTCATTAATTTCTGGGTTATATAATATATTAATCTTAAATTATTTATATATCTTAATAATTTTGTTTTAAAAAAATCTACTATGATTTAAATGTGCTTGTAATATGGAATTATCGAATAAATATGGAGAGTTAATTTGAGTCGTGGGAAGGATCCATTTTAAGACAGAGAGAAAATGGATGTGTTGGGTAGGACATAGAAAAGGACCAAGAGGTTAAGATAGAATCGTTTGAATGTATACAAGTTCGAAATATACAAATGTGATTAGATCATTCAAAGATATTGAATTTGGAAGTTTCCAGCAACTACCAAAAAGAAGCAATTTCCTGGCAATTAGAATATATGATCTAATGGGGATGGTGCTATTGCTTTAAACAAGTTATTTTATTTTAATCAAAGCATTATTAGTTGGCAAATAGTACATTTTATGTTTTCAGCTGATTGACATGTATATGCAAGGCTCCCATAAATTTTGGATAATGATTGGGTACCAACCAATCCAAATTAACTCTGCTAATATTTATTTAGTATGATGATGAAATGTGTTCGTGTAATTAAAGATTAACTTGTGGATTTTCCAAGTGGATACGCATATAAGCACTTACTAGATAGCAGTCAATCTGTCGAGCCGAATCTTATTTAATTAATATTTTCAGATTGTTTATATAGTATGTGGGCTAATGTTACCAATGGCAGAATATAATATACTTAGCAAGAAAAGCAAGCTGGTCACCTGCCCTTGTATGCAAGACCACAGTGCCCTACACTTGACACTACCCTCCAAATTTCCCTCTTAATTTACATGAACGCATATCCCTTAAATCCAGTTATCTTTCTGCCTCATGTACACCACCTGTCTTATAAAATCTAACAATACGCTTCTTTTGCACTAAATTCTATAGCCAGACGAGCAAGACATGGAAGAAAACTGCAAGCTGTGTCCAGGAATGGATACTGGGTTGTGCTCCAGATTATTAACTAGTTGGAAGAACATGGAGAAAGGATTAAATGATGCGGTTGCAAAGAGCAAGATTGGTCGATACTTCAAGCTAGATGAAAGAAAAAGTTGTTTCACCAAGGAGCTACGTGCTGCTACTGCTACGTTTCTTACTATGGCTTATATTATCACCGTTAACGCTACCATCATCGCTGACTCCGGCGTGACGTGTTCCGTCGCTGACTGTTCTGTTCCGGCCAACCAAACGGCTACTCCTGATTGTGTGCTTAAACCCAATGATGGCTACCAAAATTGCCTTGAAAGAGCCAAGACTGACCTTATTGCTGCCACGATATTGTCGTCCATGATCGGGTCGTTCGCTATGGGAATCCTTGCCAATTTGCCGTTGGGCTTGGCTCCAGGTATGGGCCCTAATGCTTACTTAGCTTATAACTTGGTGGGTTTCCATGGAACTGGGCCCATGTCTTACAAGACAGCGATGGCTGTAGTCCTGGTTGAGGGTTGCGTTTTTCTAGCAATATCTGCTTTTGGTCTTAGAGCAAAGCTTGCTAGACTCATGCCATATCCTGTCCGCCTTGCTTGCTCGGCTGGTATTGGTCTTTTCATCGCATTTGTCGGCTTACAGGCTCACCAGGGCATGGGCTTAGTCGGCCCTGATCCGTCAACTTTGGTGACAGTCACAGCTTGCTCAAGTACCAATCCAGCCACCGGAGAGTGCATAGCCGGAAAAATGCACAGCCCAACATTTTGGCTTAGCTCAGTTGGGTTTCTTATCACATGTTATGGGTTAATGAAGGAGATTAAAGGCAGTATGATATATGGTATAGTTTTCGTCACACTAATTTCATGGTTCAGGGGCACTTCCGTCACATACTTCCCTTACACCCCAAGCGGTGAATCAAATTACAACTACTTCAAGAAAGTGGTAGATTTTCACAAAATCAAATCCACAGCAGGGGCTATTAGTTTCATCGACTTCAACAGAAAGGATGTATGGATAGCTCTAGCAACCTTATTATACGTGGATGTGCTAGCCACCACAGGCACATTATACACCATGGCAGAACTTGGAGGATTTGTGAACGATGAAGGAAGTTTCGAAGGGGAATACACAGCATTTATGGTAGACGCGGGCTCTACAATTGTAGGGTCTACCCTGGGAACTTCACCAATCGCAACATACATAGAATCATCAGCTGGGATTAGAGAAGGCGGCAAAACAGGATTAACTGCAGTAATCATTGGTTTTTACTTTCTCATGTCACTGTTTTTCACCCCTTTATTGACCAGTGTGCCACCATGGGCTATTGGACCATCGCTCGTGATGGTTGGGGTGCTGATGATGAAGGTGGTGAAGGACATAAACTGGGCGGATATAAAGGAGGCAGTGCCTGCTTTCATGACAATACTTCTTATGCCATTAACTTACTCTATAGCAAATGGGATTATTGCAGGAATAGGACTGTACATTGCTCTTAATCTGTATGATTATGTGGTGAAGTCAGCAAGATGGGTAATGAGAATGAGAAGAATGGTGGTTAAAGAACAAAATCAAGTCTCTGCTGCAGCCGGTGGAGATCCTTGTATCGGACAAGTTGTTTAAACTGTTTAGCATAATGTTAGAGTTTATTGTAATGTGCTGTTACGATCTCCATTTTTTTTGCAGCACATTCATGGCTGTTTGCTACTATAATGTATCAATTTTGCATTTTCTTGTCATTACGACTTTGTTTTTTCCTCTATAGTTGGAATGGACGCATCTGTATTATTAATGTCATCTAATCTGTTAATTAAATGTTTGTTTATTTGACAGCTTTAATTTTGGATAATTCATCTTTTTTGATATAAACTATGAAATAATTTATTTATATTGTGATATTCGAAATTGATAAGATCAAAAAATAATGATTAGTATTAAAACTTATACAATTGATGAATAATTTCTTATATAAATATTTGTTAAAATTATTTAATCATTAAAAATATTTAAATAATTATTAATAAATTTAATAATATGATTAACATAATATCATGATTTAAATATGTGATTAACGTTACATCTTGCTCAGAGAAATTGATAAGCATGACTTATAAATATAAATAAGCGTTGTAATGGATTATTTTTTTTAAAAAAAAAAAAGGAAAAAAGCAATGATATAATTACTATTTAAAAAAAGTAATTATGAGTTAGTGCAATTAATTGACACATAAAATTATGGAAACTGAATCTAGGCAGATTTTTTTTTATGGAGAATTTTGGAACTATATTCCATTTTTTGTTTGCCATCAAATAGAGAAAATCTAATAATCATATTATTTCACATTTCAAGATGCATGGATGCATTGTACGTCCAGGGAAATGATTGACCATCGTGATTCATTTTATTCTAAAAATAATTAAATAATCAATTGAATATGTCCTTTCTAGAAAATGGGCCTTTAAAATTATCTTATTTTTTGTTATTAGATAATGTAATATATTTTATTTTATTTTTGAAAAATTATATGAAAGGGTAATCTTCTTGTATCTATTAACTGTAGTAAATAAGGTAATAACCATATATTTAAACAAAAAATAAGATAATTAATGGCAGTTTATTGCAGAATCTTGTAAGCAGAAAAAGCAACCTTGAAAATCGTCCCACAAGCAATTTCTAACCCACTTTCTTATGCAAAACTGAAAGCAGAGAAAAATGGAAACTCGGTTGTACTCGAGGCTTTCTTCTTCATGTAGGAAAATGGAGCAACATCTGAACGGTGCAGTTTCAGATAGCAAGATTGGCAAGTACTTCAAGCTAGGAGAAAGAAATAGCTCTTTCACTAAAGAGCTTCGTGCAGGAACAGCCACTTTCCTCACCATGGCCTATGGCATTGCCATTAATGCCACCATCCTTGCCGATGCTGGCGGTACATGCTCCACCGCTGATTGCTCACCTCCGGTTAGTCCTGATTGTATGCTTAAACCCAATGAAGGTTATGAAAATTGTATCAAGAATATCAAGAGTGATCTTATAGTAGCTACTTGTTTGTCAGCCATGATAGGGTCATTTGCCATGGGAATTTTTGCAAATTTGCCTTTCGGGGTAGGGCCAGCTACTGGTGCTAGTGCTTACTTGGCTTACAATTTTATTGGCTACCATGGATCTGGGTCCATGTCATATGGGACCGCCATGGGAGTGGTCCTACTCGAGGGCTGTGTATTTTTTGCACTATCTGCTGTAGGCCTGAGAGACAAGATTGCGCGGCTCATACCGCAAGCGGTTCGACATGCTTGTGCTGCTGGCCTTGGAATTTTCGTCGCATTTATAGGTTTGTTAATCCATCAAGGAGTAGGGCTTATTGGGCCTGATCCATCAACTTTGTTGACCCTCACAGCTTGCTCGAACTCAGATCCGGTTACCGGAGCATGTATCTCCGGTAAGATGCGCAGCCCAACCTTTTGGCTTGGGTCAGTCGGGTTCCTAATCACATGTTACGGGTTAATATGGAAAGTTAACGGCAGCATGATATATGGAATGGTTTTTGTCACACTGGTCTCATGGGTAAGGGGCACCGCTGTTACTTATTTTCCTCGTACTCCACAAGGTGAGAACAATTATAGTTACTTCAAGAAAATAGTGGAGTGCCATAAAATTCAATCCACCGCCGGGTCTATTAGTTTCTCCCAATTCAATGACAGCAATGTATGGATAGGTTTAGGAACCTTATTATATGTTGATGTGCTGGTCACATCAGGCACAATGTACAGCATCGCAGAAATTGGAGGATTTGTGCTTGAAGAAGGAAGTTTTGAAGGGCATTACTTGGCATTCCTGGTGGATTCAGGGTCAACAATTATAGGGTCTGCATTAGGAGTTGGGCTAACTTCAACATATCTTGAATCATCAGCTGGGATTAGAGAAGGAGGCAGAACGGGATTAACTGCTATAGTTGTTGGATTCTACTTTCTCCTATCAATGTTCTTTGCTCCACTGTTGACCAGTGTACCTCCATGGGCTGTAGGGCCGTCGCTTGTAGTAGTTGGGATTACAATGATGCAAGTCCTGAAGAATATAGATTGGCTAGATATGAAGAAGGCAGCTCCAGCTTTCATCACTATGATCCTTATGCCCTTAACTTATTCTGTGCCAAATGGGATTATTGGCGGCATTGGACTTCATATTGCCCTTAGCTTGTTTGATTATATCATAAGGTTGAAAACATGGCTGACGTTGATGAAGAAGAAACATATAAAGGAAGAAGAGAACCATGCATCTGCCTCCTTGGTGTAACAGTCCAGAGACTTCAACTGTAACAAGTTTCGCTATTGACCATCAGCTCGTAACTTTGATGTTGTTATACCTGAATATGTTAAATGATGAATTTGAATGATGTTATAATGGTATTACAATATGTCGCATTTTTACTTGTTCACAAACAACTTCCCTGTAATAATAGAAAACTTGTAATAAATATCATCCAATCATAATACAGTATCAATAGTTATATAGAGTCTGCACATCTTTGTACGTTCTACAGAAAGCCAATGGCAATGGAGAGGGGCAATTTACGTTTTTATTGTGAAAATGTTAAAAAATTACCCATTTAAGGTGAAAACTAAAAAAATTGACCGGCGGCCCTAATACGTGGCTGCCAAGTGGAAGATGCATCGGACACCATTGGGACACGCGGAAAGGCCAACTGAGTTGGCAGGACACATCATATGGCCGCCGGTTTGACCGGCGGCCCGAATTACCCCTTACTGCTCCAGTTAGCTTCTTCAGACGCGTCAGACGGAAGCTGTGCATGGATACCACGTGGCGTCGCCCTATTGGCGGTTCATTCGGGCCGCTAGTCAGACTGGCGGCCATGCCCCTCACCCGACTCCCTCCTTTCTTCTCTTTCCTCCTTACTCCTTCCTCCTTCCTCCTTCCTTCCTCTCTCTCTCTTCCTCGGCAGCTCCCCCTTCCTCCTTTCTCCTCCTCCTCCTTCCACAGCTCCCCTTCCTCCTTCCTCCTCACACGCAGCTCCCCTTCGTCATTTGTTCGGCAGCTCTTTCATCCTCAGACGCAGTGGCGGCGACGGCTCCTAAATAGGTAGTATTTATTTATTTATTTATTTATTATGTTTAATTATTAGTTAGTATTTAATTGTGTTTAGGGTTTATTTATTTATTTATTATGTTTAATTGTTTAATAATTATTATGTTTAATTATTATGTTTAATATGTGTTATTTGTTAATATAAGTGAGTTTATTGTTTTATTGTATAATTATTATTTATTTAAGATAATTATAATTATTGATTAGTAGGTTTAAATAGAAATTATGTGAAATATTGAAAAAAAATAATATAAAATAGGATGGAATGGAAAAAAAGTTAAATAAATTGATGAAAATAAATTAAAATAATAATGATAGAAAAATGTAATTATGTTAAGGTTAATAATAAAGATTTGAGTTGAAAAAAAAA
>CANYBF010011395.1:0-12858 GCA_948192965.1 Dalechampia spathulata | reverse complement strand
GGGGCTTACCAATAACCGTACGGCCGTACGCGACGTTATATTGACTTTTAAGGGTTTAAACCTACAGTTTTTCCTTAAGTTTCCTTCCTTATTTCTTAAGCTAAACACCCCTAAACCCTACCAAATCACCCCCTGAGTGATTCTAAACGTCCTTAGCATCCGAGAACGTGAATTAGAAGTTAAACACGAGTAGAGACAAGATCACCGGCTTAATCTAGAAGTCGCTTGAATTTCAGGTTTGTGCTAGATACTTGTTGTTAGTGCTAGTTTTGAATGTTTAGCCATTTACGACTTGTCTCTATTTCCGTGAGACTGGAACTATGTCTAGGCTCGTATGTTTCCCATGTGTTTGATTTGTTGAGGCATGCTATATGCATGGTCATGATTGGAATGCTTGGATTGATGTTTTCCTTGCTTGTTAATGTGACGAATTGCCCTAGCTTTCATGATTATGATGAATTAATGTTAATGACATGCTGAAATGCATGGAGATGATTGATGGGGAAAGAAAGAGTGAAAGAAAATGAGAAGGGAGGGCAGAGCTCAGCTCTGGGCACACTAGATCAATAATGATTGGAATTCCTTCGGGAATCATTAGATATATGACCTTTTGAGATGGGAGATAAGTCTCGAGACCTATAGTAGGATCGAGTGCAGAGCACTCAATAGTTAAATTGCCTCCTACGGGAGATAAGTACCGGTACCTATCGGGATCCAGTGTGTGCGAAAGGAATGTGCACAATTACAGGAAAACAAGAGTGAATGAGTGAAAAGTTGGATGAGGAGGAAAGGTAGGAGCATTTGCATTGCATTGCATCAGATGCTAGGATTGTAATACTCTGTTATGATGTTCATGATGAATTGTTATATGTTGCATGATTGTTTATATGTGTTTCTAGCACCACTGAGTTTATCTCAGCGTTTGTCATTTGATGAACGTAGGTTCGGAGCCCACGGGTGAGCGTTCAGAGAAGGATTAGTGGTCGTCAGTTGAGACGGACCGATCTCAACTTGGTACGGGACTTCTGCGGCATAATCTAGCTCCTTTTGGATTATGTAGCTAGGGTGGCAGTAGTCATGTATTCATTATATAGCTTTTGGTGGCAACATGTACGCACTCACGTATTGTATAACAGGTTTTATATATATGAGATTCAATATGGCCTGTTAGTATATGTTGCTTGAGTGTATGTTGAGTTATCCTGGGTATATGTTTGCGTATCACGTTATTTCCTTCGCACGACCACCATTACGCTTAGAGTTGTGTCCCCATACGAAGTCAGCACGATGTATCCCTGGTGGTGCAGGCACTGGTCTTCTTCTGGGGACCACTGTCTGTGCTACGGGAGCATGTCCTCCTGGGTATGGGCCGGGTGTGATAAAGATGGTTAGATATTCCGGCCGAGGAAACATGTTGCTCCAGGGATTGGGGCATACCTATTCCAGAAACAACAAGAAAATAAAAGCCCACACAGGTATTTCTCAAACCAGCTTAATTCAGTTTAATGTTAATTAAATTATTTCTTCTTACCTGATCCCAGGTTAAGTTGTTGAGATGCTCTCTCAACTCATCCATTGTATAATCAAGCCTTCACCTTGGTACACTCCATTCCTACATGTACGGGAACCTAAGCGGTACCCTATATGGAATCTCGGGTTCTGGCAGTAGTCTAAACTCATATTCCATGATCTACAAGATCAATATACACAGTCAGCAAGACTCAGGCAAATATCAGAATCAAAATCAACAGAATTTTACTTACCTCTATAACTTGCCAGCAGCTAATAAAATGATCTCTGCATTGCCTACTGCAGAGGTCCAATCCCTGCATAGATGGACTAGACCAGCTTTACCCCAATCAAATCTCCCGATGGCACTCAGATCACGGAGAGCCTACAGCTCAAACATATGGACGCTATTCCTGGTATCATTGAACAGAGTACACCCTAGTACATACAGTAGAAAGCTGCGGGTATACTGATCTACAGAGATTGTCCGATCGAGCATCTTTGCCAACACTAGTTCTCTAAGACAATCATATGATATTCTATATCTGCCCCTCATGCTAGGTGACATGCCTAACAAATCAAAGATTATACCATACGCCTAACACGGTGATGTCAATCTAGCATCAAATTGTATAGGCAGTCCTGCGCACTCCAGCCTGGTGATTCTAGCAAAAATCCCAGGGGTAATTACAATTTCTCCCACCGGCAGATGGAAGGTGTGTGTGGAATCCATCCACCACTCAATCATGGCTATAATGACAAACTGGCTGGATCTCTTCTTTATACCAGTAAAATAGGAGATATATGGACCAAAGTAGCTCTGGTCCACTCTGACACGAATCTCCTGAGGCAGTTGAGAGTACCACTCAAAAATTCCTTGGATGCTACCAGTCCCTCTGTAAATTATAGAATTCAAGTTAGCTTTCAGACTAAATTATAGAATACAGACAGCATTTCAGAGGTACAGAGCTCCTTTCTAAAACCTAAAATCTACTTATTCATGCTTATGAATGAGTAAAAATGCATAATTTCTTGAAAAATAGCTGAAAAATGCACGATTTTGCCTATTTTCCCTTGCTATGTGCGTAGCACATAGCCCTATGTTCACCACACATAGCTTACATGTA
The DNA here is from genome assembly GCA_948192965.1 of Dalechampia spathulata. NCBI lineage: Eukaryota > Viridiplantae > Streptophyta > Magnoliopsida > Malpighiales > Euphorbiaceae > Dalechampia > Dalechampia spathulata. The sequence goes on along the minus strand of CANYBF010011395.1, from coordinate 10,222 downwards.
GCGCATATAGTGCTATATACGCTATATGCCTCAACAAACACATGCTGACCTAAGCCTAGCTCTAGCCTAACACTTAATTTGGGTCAAATACTAGCCTAAATGCAAGAAAAATAGCCTAGATCTCAATTCTTGAAAAACCATAAAATCGAGCCGAGTTACAAAAAACTCACCTTCTCGAAAGGAGCTCAGGACCGATGAGAGTCTATGGCAAAATTTTCTATAATTGCATCATCAAAATGGTCTCCAAAATAGGCATCACATTTTGTGAGCTTGATTAGAGCATAACTCAGGACAGATTCGGGGTCCCAAGGAGTTGGTTGCATCCTGATTTTAGCCATTTTCGTAAAAAATGTTGAATTTTTGGTGTGAGATTTGAGAGAAAATTAGTTTTGGAGGGGAAAACAAACTGAATTTTTGGATTTGAGCCTTGAAGTATAAATTTTCCAAGCTATATGCACAGTATATAGTGGAACGCGCTTTGCATGTAGCAATTTTTGCTAACATGCACCACCTTCAAGGGAGCTTTGCTAATGTGTGCCTAGGTCCCATTAAGATGCAAATGAAAGTTAGGCCTCTGGTAAAAATTTCAGAATTTTTGGAGATCGTTTACTCTGTCAAGCACAATTTTCACGACCCACAGCGTTTGAAAAATCCAAAAAATCAATCAGAATGTAGCAGACTGATACTAAAAAATTTAGGTATTTTTCCTAAACCATTTCAATACCAATTTCATTGATAAATTACTTTTCTATGTTTAGCACAGATAAAAAATTGATCTAGCAGACAATCAGAACTAGTCAAGCCTTTGACTTCTGGTCAAGCTATTGACCAGATAGTGTTGCATTTCGACAAAGAATCTCAAATGCAAATTTTAGAGATAGACAATACTTATTTGATGGCGCGAGAATTGATCTGATGGTTGATCACCCAGACCCAGCAGACGGTCACTTTTGGTTCCGTAGTTGAATTGCCTGATTCAGCAGAGATCGCAGAATCAAGCCTCTGATTCTCAAACCCTAGCCATAGGCATCTGGATGCCGACTTTAGATGATTATCTCACAGTAAAGCCATCGGTCTCGCAGTGACCACCAATCAGCCTTGATCGGATAGCCTGAACACCGAGCCCCCAATGATAGAATTGGGATTTTTATCGGTCAAAACCGTCGACCAGAAAATATCAAAGACCCAATAGAGGATCCCAAATGCCATTTTGGGCATATTTGACATTTATTTGATGGTGCGAGCATTGACCCAGTAGACGGTCATCTAGGTCTCGCAGTTGACCACTCGATCTAGCAGTGATCGCAGAACCAAGCCTTTGGTTCCCAAATCCTAGTAGTAGGCATCTGAACGTTGATTACAAATGATTTCAAGCCTCGCAACAAAGCCATTGGTCTTGCAAAAGACCTCTGATCAACATTGATCATTTTAGCCCAAAAATTGGGCTCTTAGTGGTAGAATTGGGTGTCTAAGCCTCAACATGAGCAGCGAATCAGCATTGATCACCTTTAACCCAAATACTGAGCTCCTAGTTACAGAATTGGGTTGTAAGCCTCAACGCGAGCACTCTGCAAAGCCTCAACGTGAGCACCCCGCAAGCCTTAGTATGAGCATCAGGCCTCGACGCAAGCATCGGTCGGGTACCTTCCTTACTTTATGTGGAAAGTCATATTATGATCAGATCTCATTTTGATAACTTGCGCTTATGTCGCCTCAAAATGGTCCTGATCAGGGGGGCAAAATGTTGACCCTGACTTTTCACCCTTGTGTAATCTTGGGCTTTTATCGATTCAGCTCAGTATCAGTCCCCGAGGTCAACCTAGATTTATGAAATGCTGTTGGACATTCTTTGTGTGTTTTGGATATGCAGAACACTTTACATTTTGCTCGAATGAGGTAAAATGTATAAATAGAGCACACTGAGCACATAACATTATTTGCCAGAGAAAGACGTTTGGTGGGGCCTATATAAATAGAGCACACTAACGGTATCTCATAATGTTAAATAATGCTTGTTTGACATGCAAAACACATTGCATTTTACCTATACAAGGCAGAATGCACAAACAAAATGAATTTAGTGCATAGCACTATGCGCATACTATACAAGAAAAAAAGATGTTTGGTGGGGCCCACCTTCCGGACCAAATTTGGAATACTTTTCATTGTAAAATGCCTTAATATATCAAATAACACTTATTTGACATACGGCATGCATCCCATTTTACTCGTGCAAGGCAACGCACATAGGGGGCAAAATGTTATGTGTGTAGCATATAGCATTATGTGCTATGCACATAATGAAAAAAGACGTTTCGTCGGAAGCCTTCTCAGGACCAAATCTAAAGTGTGCCACAGTACACAATGTCTTAGCATATAAAATGACACTTCTTAGGCATGGGGCGCACATCCTGATGCAATCACAGTGGGCCCCATGCGATGGGTCAAAAGGCTATGTGCTGCGCATATAGCATTATGTGTTGTGCATATAGGCTATGTGTGCGTAACACATAGCACTATGTGTGGTGCACATAGCCTTTAAATTTTTAATTTTCAGACAGAAAATTGCATTTTTGCTAAACCCTAATTTTACTCTATAAATATAGAGCTTGGGGTCATCTGAAGGAGGTCTGAAATTTGCCAAAAAAGTAGCCAAAATTCTCCCAAAATTAATTAAGCACTTAATTAATTAATTTCTTAGGATTTAGAGATTAATTAACACTAGTTAGGCTCCCTAAGCACGTTTTGAAGCAAGATTTTGAAGAAAAACTCTACTCTATTGCTCAAAGGTAAATTTCCAATTTTCTTCCACTTTTCTTATGGTTTTTGCATAAACCTTCAAATTTTGGCTTGATTTTCTTGTGATTGGCTTCAATCATGTTGGGTTTTGGTTTCTAATGATGTTTTGTAACTAAAACTACGCAAATCTAACTTCTATTTGCCTAGATCCGAGTTAAATTTCATGTTTTTTCCCAAAAACCTTTATTCTATCACTATTCTACAGGGTATATGCTGCACATATAACCTTATGTGTGCTACACATAGCCTAGGTATGGCGTACATAAGGCTATATATAGCCCTAAAAATTTCCAGAAAATGCTATTTTTCTTCAATTTTTGTTTGGTTTTTCACCCGATCTGATGATTCTAGCTTCATCAGAGGCTTTCCCATGCCTCTGGTGTTCTGGATCTATCATAAATATTTCAAATCCAATTGATTTTTAGCTTTAAAAATTAATTATTCAAGGTAGATCCAAATCTACAGAGTGAAAATCCATTTTCAGGCTTCGATGTGCTTAGATCGGGGTTGGATCTCGGGTTTTTGCTAAAAAACCTCTATTTTTCTTTTATATTTCTTGCTATGTGTGCCACACCTTCATTTATGTGCTCCACACACAGCCTATATGTAGCACACATAGGTCTATGTGCTACGCACATAGGCCCCAAATTTCACAGAAAATGCCATTTTTCACCCATTTTCGCTTCGGATCTGATTTTTTCCAGCAATATTAGGGGCTTGTCCATGATTCTAGTGTTCTAAATCTATCAAATATTATCTAGATCTAATTGATTTTATCATTAAAATTGATTATTCAAGTTAATTGCACAATTACTTGTTTGATTTGCAATTCTGAGGTCGATTCGAACTCAAAATAAGGTACTGTCTTTATTAAAGTTGCGTATTTTGGTCTGTAGATCATTTTTATATTGATAAATTTGATTTTCTTATAGATTAACTCCCTATGTGCACCACACATCATGGTATGTATGTAGCACGTTGCATATATGCGCGCACATGTTCGTGAAAAATGTTCAAAAAATTGGATTTTTCAATCATTTTTCAACCCGAATTGATTTTTTGAATAACATTTGATGTTTGGCAGTAACTCAAGTGTATTGGATGTATCAAAAATTAATTACATTTAATTAATTTTGGATTCAAAATTAATTTTTCATGATTAAATGCCTATTTAACTCGTATAAATGTGATTTTGATAGGATTGGATTCAAATTGGTTGAGTTGCTATCTCCAATTGCTGTTATGTGATATTAGCATTCCCATTTGATTTTCCATGATAAAAAAATAATTTTGCTTAAAATTATTTTTATTTTTATGATTCAGCTCGTATAAATTCACATAATTTATTACCAAAAATTAATGGATTTTGACTCTTGGTTCATGCTGTCACATGGCATTGGACTAGTCAAATAAATCCCAAATTCATTTTCTACTAATGAATTTATTTATTTATTTTGCATATTAATCATTTGGGCATTTTTGTCTCGTGCTACCCGAGAGGAAAAATCACCCGAGGAGAAGGGGACGTTACTTAATGTCTTAAAAGTGTTGTATGCATGGAGATTTGTGTAATAGGATAGGATTATTACTGGTCTGTAATAATTAATCCCCCAAAATCCCGTATGTATCCCCTATTTCTTCAATCCCTTTCACCAGCCTCTATATTTTTATTCGTGGATGGTTTATTATATTTACCATAATATATATGCTATATCATGTCACATGTCATATCACACACTTCTATGCCATGTCATGCATATGCCAAGTCATAATATAATTATCTCGTATGCTAATACAACTTAAATACGCTAACATACGCCAATATGCAATGCAATACATGCAATTTATCATGCCAATATGCCATGCCATGCGATATCACATGCTACATGCTAATTCATAATGTCATATGCCATTATGCCATGCCATATATGCCATGTCATATCGTATACCATGCTACATGCCATACCATATACCACGACATGCCACATCAAATGCCAATTCACTCACGCATCACTATGTCATGTCATGCATATGCCATGTCATTTTATTATGCCATGAATTATTATGTCATGTTGTGCATATGCCATGTCATTTTAATATGTCATCACGTCACATGTCATGCATATGCCATGTCATCCAAAATGCTATATAGCATTATATGTCATTCTACGTGCAACGGTGCAACGCCAAATCGCATGTCATGCTGTGTGCTTACATATACGCTCGTATGATTGCCTACTTAGGATAATTAACTCTAACTATAATGGTAAAATCAATTTTGGAAAATCATAGAAATAGATCTCCACCATCCGAACCCAATCTCTGAAGGGTTTAACTAGTACTCATGCTATAGGTTGGTTGGACCAATCCAGAACCATCCGGTGGTGGCTCCCTTATGACTCTTTTGAGTCCATATCATTCCTTGAGGTAGCCCCTTGGGAAGACTGCGCTTTCACTCTAAGTGTGGTCCCTGGTTCGTGAGCCTTGCAAGCCTCGCAAGCCTCGCTCTGGTCTCCAGCAGAAAATGGCACTTACAGATAAGAAACAAGTGGTAATATTATATTGAGAATTGAAAAGGGATTATTAAATTAAGTATAATAAGTGAATTTTTGGTTTTAATAAGATATGGCATAAAGGGTATTTTGATTAAATAAAGGATTTGAATATTCTAATAAATAAAATAAGATAAGTGGCATGGTTAGTGGAAGTGATTAAGTGAATAATTAGATAAGTATGATGGTATATGGTTTTATATATATATATATCAAAATGGATAATGGTATAATAGTAAAAGACATGTGGATATTAAATAAGTTTACTGTTTTAATTATTAAGTGAATTAATGATAGTGGCATTTAAAAGGATAAATATAAGAAATTATGAGATGATGTGGACATATTGATATTAAGTTAATATAATTAAATTTTTTGTAAAGTGAAACAGAGGTTCATCTAAGTTGATTAATTAAAAAGGTATATAAAGATAAGGATATTGATTAAGAATTTTAATGAGAGAATGCTTCTAAAAAATATTATGTTAATGGATTAAATAAATTATAAGGGATATATATACATTAAATTAATTCTTTAAGTTAATAGCCAATTAATAATGATATTAAATATCATGAGTGGAGTATGAATAGTATTATATTAAGAGATTGTTAAGTCATACGTCCTATATATTAATAAGTAATCAATACGATAAAATTAATTGGCTCGTAATTGATAATACGATATTAATTATTTAATTAAGAAATACTAATATGGATAAGTAATTAAAAGGATCCGAAAAATAAATAATCATACAGTTAAGATTATATAGTTATGGTAAATAAATAAATAATGTTATGTAAATGGAAAAGAGTTTTATAATTATTAATATAATTATGAATATTGAATAGTAAGTGAATTGAGGTAATATATGATTAAGTGATTTATATATTACAGTAATATATGAATAATAAATGTTAAATATGGGAATTTAAATTATTAATTAAAGATAAATATTTATTTATGAATTAGGTAATTCAGTGCATAATCCTTATGAACCATCCAAGGATTTAAACAAAGGAAAAGACATTGCAGGTTTGTGCTAGATTGTTTGAAAGTTCCTAGATCATTAAATGATCAAAGGGGCGATGGTATGTTAATGTAATAGCATTACATAATTAATTATGATATAATGTTATAAATAATTACCATGTCATAAATTCAATGCATTAAACATGAAACATGGCATAACATGACATGAATAAATAAGGAAGGAGGAAAAAGGTTGAATATGAGATAAATGGTAAACGAAAAATATTGGGTGATATGATATAAATTCCTACAGGAATTAAATAAAAAGGAAATGATAAGAAATAAAAGGGAAAGATAATGAATGAGAAATAGGTTCTAGTTCGTAGAACCACATATATGTTATGATATGAAAGACCCAATTAAATGCGCATATAATGAAATAGCCAGAATGTGAAAAGGACAGATGATATGAAATGATACAGGAAAAATATAAGGGATAATGCATATCATAAAAGAATTCTCATAAATAACATTAATCATATATGATGATGATATAATGCATGATATGATATTTTGCACTCATGTGCATATGTGTTAATGATCATGATGAATATACATACCATGACATTCATATTTAAATTATGAAGCATTATATTACATAATAATGATAATATGTTATACATATTAATGATGATGAAGATATGATATGATTAATAATGATAAATGACATATAAATAATGGTATATGATATGTTAAATGATATATACAATGATGCATATAATTAATTGATAAGTTGATTATTACACTACAAAATGAATATGTTGTTGAAATTAATTATGATGACATAGGAATATTTTAATGATATATGTTATGCTAACACCACTAAGTTTTATGCTCAGCATTTGTCAATTGATAAATGCAGGAACTAGTAAAGCCGGGGATCAGGAGCATTAGACGTCGGCAGTCGAACAAATAAATAAGTCTTTAGTAAAGATCTAGTTTTCATATCAGACTTCTATTTCATAAATTTCATGCTACTTTATAATTTGGTACTTTGGCAGTACTAAAAGTATTTGACAGTATTAAACAGTAATAATTTATGACCATTTATAAATATGTAAAATAACTGGCATGTATGTTTATAAAATAAATGAAGTAAAGATAAAATCAATGATGGCATGATAATAAATGGGATATGGAAAATGGTATAGATATAGATGGCATATTATATAAAAAAATTACGGTTTAATGCATGGAATCCTTTGCAGGATGATTATTGATTTTTCTTGAATGGAAAGTTAATAATCATTTTACGGGAGCATGTTACGTAACCAAAAGATGTGACATGTTGGTTGAACTACTATAAATTTGTATGTTCTATTTTTGATGTCACATCCATGTGAATGACATGTCTGGTATATGTATAGAGGTCTATATGTGTATGTGTTGTGCTATATTATTTGTAATGTATTCTTGGTTTGATAGTATGTATGTACGTATGCATGGATGTGTGATGATTGTTTATGATGTTGTTGCCTTATTGGGAAGCATGAATTCTTGGTTGGATGAGGGGCAGCTATTCTGATGTGTTTAGGCTTGGTTTAAAAGTGTTTTAGTAGGTACCGGTTGCATAAAGGACTAAATGGTGGATGTCCTGGTTTTCTAAGGCTCGGTACAGGCGTACGGGTATCCGTACGCTCGTACCAAGTTCCTTGGAGATGGTACGGATGCACCAATAGGCTATACGGTCGTACCGTAACTCACAGGAAACATTTTGTTAGGAAAATTGGGGTGGTACGGGTGTACCATATGGGGGTACGGCCGTACGGTTGCTCGCAGGAAAACAGAGCATCAGGACTTTAAGTTTGGTACGGGCGTACGGGATTTGGTCCAGCCGTACACGACTTAAAACTCCATTTTTAAGAGGATAAACTTAGACTTTTCTTTGACTTTTCTTATCCCTTCTTCCTCTAAACCCTTCATGAACGTCCCTAACCCCTAGAAATCAACTTGCTTTCTTGGTTTTACGCTGTGAGAGCTTGAAGAAGTGAGTTTAGAGATTGGTATATGGATTTAGATGCTAGAAGTAGTTTCCTACAGGTTTGTGCTAATTTGTATGCAATAGTGCTAGCTTATACTAGGAGCTTTATTTACTTCTTCTTGTGCTTTTAGGCCTAGTACGGCCAAGAGATTGATGATTGGGGATTTGTTTCCCATATATGCTATGTGTTTATGATGTAAGCTTGATGATTGTTTAATATGTTATGCCCTGCTTGTATATGTCTTATTATATCATTGTGTATAGGCATAACCATAACATAAGGGACTGTGAATGAAAGAAAGAGTGAGAGAAAAGAGGAATAAGGCATGTTGGGTCATATATTACAGGATTCCATAATGGAATCATATATTATATTACCTCTTACAGGAGTTGAGTCTTGAGACATAAAGGAAAAAGGGGTTTAAAGACTCGGATAATAGTTGCCCTCCTTTGGAAGTTGAGTACCGGTACATACAGGGACCCAGCATGGTAAAAAACTATGCACAGAACGGAAAAAGATAGAAAAGGAAGGGAAAAGGGGGTTGCAAGCATACATTGCATCCTAAGTGTTTGATTTCTGATATGTTTGTATATTTGATGATAGGTTAAGTATCTGTGTGATTACTAGCACCACTGAGTTTTATACTCAGCATTTATCAATTGATGGATGCAGGTTCTAAGCCTACAGTTGAGGGCCTTGAGTCGTGATTGCTCGTGTCAGCAGGGAGTTAGATTCGGCTGCAATCCTATTCTCGAGTGATGATACTAGAAACATCATTAATGCAGCTTCAGGTGGAAAATGGATGTCTTACACTCCATAAGAGGCAAAGGAACTCATTGAAGATTTGGCTTCTCAAAGCTACATGGGTGATGACAACAATGCATCAAGGGAAAGAGGAGGAGTACTGGAATTAGATGCTGTGAAGATGTTGACTGCAAAAGTGGATGCATTATCCAACTTGATCTCTAAATCACAAGAGAGCCAAGTTCAAAGCATAACTCAGAAAAATGAAGACTTTGAAGGTGCTCACACTAATTCTTCATCTACATCAAATGAGATGGAAGAGGTTAGTTATGTACAAACTGGTTTTAATCCAAGGCCTTCTCAGAATTCTTACAATTCTCAATGGAGAAACCATCCCAACTTTTCCTGGTCAAACCCTTCTACTCAACTAAACCCACCTAACCCTCAAATCACCAATCAACCTAGACCAACACAGAACTCATTTCAACCTAGACCCCCATTCCCATCACAAAAACCATATTTAGAAGTCCTCATTGAACAATTCTTATCTCAGCAAGCCTCTAATAATAAGTCTCATGATGACCGGTTCAACCAACTAAATACAAAAATAGACCAATTAGCCACACACAATCGCATGATTGAAACACAAATTGCCAATCAAGCCTCATCAAGCACTAAACCTCCTGGAAAATTACCTAGCCAACCTGAATTTCCTCAAAATGAAAATGTTCAGGCTATTACTTTACAATCTGGAAAAGTTTTAGCAGGAAATGATGGCGAAAACAAGAAAGTGGAGCAGGATGAATTACCAAAGAATAAAGAAAAAGATGTTCAGACTCAACTACCTACCCCATTGCAGGATATCCCATTTCCACAAAGGCTGGCAAGGAGGAATTTAGACAAATAATTCAGCCAATTTCTTGATCACTTGAAGGATCTCACTATCACCATCTCATTCATGGATGCTGTTAGGGATATGCCATCATGGGGAAAGTTCTTAAAAGAGCTTATCTCTAACAAGGGAAGATTTCAAGATCAAGGATTTGCTGCCTCTATTGATCATTCTTACAATTCACCACCAAAGCAAGGAGATCCAGGTTCTTTCACAATTCCTTG
>CANYBF010011377.1:0-12782 GCA_948192965.1 Dalechampia spathulata | reverse complement strand
CCTTTGGACTCTGGAAAAGGAATTGGGCCTTGGGCCCCAATTAAGGCTTTATTTGTTTTATTTAATTATTTTGGTTGGGTTGTATTAAATACCCAAAATTGCTTTATTTTCATTTATTCGCTTTTCTTTATTTTTGGGTGGTTGTATTTAAATACCCGCATTTTATTTCCTGCATTTATTTTCTACACTTTATCACTTTCTTTATCATTTTCTTTATGCTTTATAATATGTGATATGCTTCTTGTATGCCCTATGCCATGAAAGTGTATGCTAATCAAACTTAAACCTAATTGTGTGCCTAAGAGCTTTCATTAAAATTAAACATGTGAACATAATAAAATGGAACATTAATAAATTTGAAATCCCGAACCTAAACTCTGAAGAAATTCAGGCCGCTTTCCAACACAAGAAGGCCCGGGTTTTATTTCCTAGTTTTCTAGTCGTTCAATTGAATTGACGAAACAAACTAGGTGGCGACTCCACTTAATAACCTCGACACGATCTTTCTAGGTTAAAGACCAATCAACTATGGAAGTACGCCATTGAGAGCAAGCACCATGGCATCTCACGCCGAGCAGCGTGCAGTGCTCCCGCGTCCGGGGCGCGCTACTCTTATAGTGAGTGCATAGTATTGTGGAGCATTCCTGATTGTGTGTTTAGGCAGAGATTGTCGGTATTGCTTGTGCTACTAATATTTGGGCTGTGTACTGTATGCTTGGCTGTATGCTGTATGGATTGACTTATGTATGTGAGTTACGTGTTATGTGTTCCTAGCACCACTGAGATTATTCTCAGCGTTTATCATTTGATGAACGTAGGTCTGAGTGCAGAGGGTGAGTGCCGGGATTAGAGGTACAGCAGCTGGTTCGTGTCTTGGACTTTTGGACGGACTCCTGCTGCTTGTATCTTGATGCATAGTCCTTTTGTATTTTAGTATTTGGCAGTATACTGAATGTATTGTATAAGAATCCATGTGTATCCAGGGGTTTCTTATTATTTATTTAATCTTTCTGTTATTGGATTTTTATACGAGCATTAGAGGTTTAAAATCCCTTGTAGTATAACTATTATTTTCCTGAGACGGGAAAGTGATGGTTATGCTACGGGATCATGTCGTTACCTCTTGGGTCTTGGGTCGGGGTGTGACATTGACAATAAACAAACCTTATACCATTAGAAAATACACTCAATAAACTTTAATTTGAGCTATTGCTTGCAATTTTTAGAATTCATTTAAGCTGTCAAATTGTAAAAGGCTATATACCAAAGTTTCCTGCCTAATTTCTGCTCGAATGCGATAGTCCTAATGATGTGATTTTTTTGACTAATAAAATGACTTCAGAATTTTGAGAGCCTGATTCATTGAAAACTATATACAATGAAAATTAACAAAAAATAGCATGAAAATCAAATTCTACACAAAATTTTACCTTGGAAAGTGTTAATCTTTAAATTGAAAATGAAGAAGAAAAGAAGGAAATAAAGGAATGGAAGGATGGAGGGTTATGGACACCAAAGCCAACCCTTCCTCCTTTAATTCCCCTTTTTTTTTATTTTAATTAATTTGCATAATAATCAAGGAAGGTCTAATAGGAATGTGACAAGTGTCACCTCTAATTGATTCTTTCCTTCAATTATCCCCTTTTATTTTATTTTATTTTAATTATATTTTCCTTTTTATTTCCATGCCATACACTTCATGACATACATAACACACATCACCTATCATACATGCATAATTCTAGTTTTCAAAAATACCCTTCTCTTTTAATGAATTACATTTATACCTCTAAATGCACCTTAACTTATTTTGAATTCTAACTTCACTAATACTTTTATTTACCTATTTTAACTTATGCATTCTCATTAAAGTACATATCTAATATATCAAAACATCATATTCCATTTATGAATTCATTTCTAAGGCATCATTTAAGGCACCTTTCACATTCATTTCAAATACACTTTTTAAGGGATGAATACTTCCTTGTCATCACTTTAATCATTTCTTCACCTCTTTCCATTACTTTTCTCTTTGAATTCCATATCACATATAATTACTTTCATTTATAACATATTCATTAGTATATAAGGCATATCAAAGCATTCACCAATCATAACTCATTCATGCATTTCATGCATCATTAATTCATGCTTCCTAACTCATATATATTATACATACCCATGAAGATGCTATGAATGCATATGTAACAATGAAATTATTGTTTGTAGATCAATGATTTGACAATCTAGTTGCTGAATTGTAATATTTATTCTATTCTACTTGATTTTTATGACCATTGTCTTCTGTGTTGCTTATTTGTAATTTGTTTACTAATTATGTTCATGAATTTACAGATTTGTAACATGATTATTAAGAAGAGAATTCATGTGAGAGTGAAGCATACGATGTTATTGAAAGGTCTTCAAATTCTTGGTTTTCTTATTAATTCTTGTTATGTTGTAAACCTTTTTGCATATTCGATATGAATTCTTAGCTTATTCACATTTGGCTTCTTTTATCAAGCTTTTTCAGCTTTAAAGATATATAATGAGATAACATCATTATATGTTATATTTGTTTAGTTTCTCCTTTCCTTAGAATGGATGTTTTTCTACTTGTACATTGGTATTGATTCCAACTCGTGAGTAGGTTTTAGCATGGATAAAAAGTGGTCAAACATTTGATTCAGGCTATTGAATTTATTTATTTTTCCTTTCCATATATAAAGTAGTCAAGAATTTGATTCAAGCTATTGAATTTACTATCGGTTAATTGGTTATTAAGCAAATCTACCAAATATAATTTTGGTCAGTTTGGTTTGATGAAACGATACTAATCGGTTAAAATGTTTTACATTCAATCAGTTAATTGGTTAACAATAATATTACAAAATATTACTATAAAGCATTCATAAAGAGATCAACTTGCCAATACAAATTTACATGTGTTCAATGAATGCAAAAAGTTACATGCCAACTTGTTCAACATATGCACACATTGTGACTTGTTTAGGCATATTTACTATAAAATTTTGATCCATCTTATATGAATTAGTCCATTTCATTCTAAATTCTAATTGAATTAAGCCTCCTTTCTTTCCATTTCCGTTCTAGGCTTGAAATGATAAGTAACCTAGTATATTAAGGCTAATAATCATCATATTTGAGAGGGATAAATGCTTTTGACAAACATTTAATGGAGATGGTGAGCATGTTAAAAGGAGCAATTAAAGTACTATAGTAAATGTCATATTTCATACAACTTATAATGATGTGTGAGTATGGAATTTTGTTCTGTTGGAATTTTTCCACATGTATATAATTTTTCCAAAATGTTCATAATTTAGGTTCAACGACCTTAGTAGCATTATTATAAGTTATTTTTGTTGAGAATATAATATTCTCTTGATCATATCTTTGTACTTCATAGACATTTGCCTTGTTTACCTTATGTTGCAATGTTCTAATGCAATTTTCAATATACACATACCATTTTACAATTGCATTAGTATAGGTTGCATGAAGTTTATCAAACATATCGATAAGCTTATGAAATAATATCTGCATCATTCTCGTTATTAGCATGATTCTAATTTTTTTCAATCCAACATTACAAACTTCTATATATTTCATTATCGTGACACCATGTCTAAATCCTTTATTATAAAAAAGAACTCATTTTATTCATGGAATCTTATCTAACTAAAGATGCCTTGGTTTAAGTTATTTAATTAATTGAAAAATTTTCTTTTATTGATTTATTTGACTTACAATATCATTGCCATTATTAGTACCATCTTATAATTGTAACAAACAAGTACAAGGATAAAAAATTTTAGCTGCTCTGTTAGTTAACCCTTTCATTGTAATGTTCTTGAGCCTTTTATTATAGTTACTAACAATATGATGAAGGTAATATCGATATAGATTAACATGTCATAAATAAATCTTCATCATATGCTTAATCCCTATATGATGATCTAATATGATATATATATCATTACGTTTATCATATACATGGTAATGTAGCGTTATCATAAAGTACTCTCAATTCTTCTTATGTTCCTTTTCAACTAAAGCAAATGTAACTAGGAGCATATAATTGTTCCAACTGATAATGTTTTATAGTTAGCAATACACTCTTATACTTCCCATACATAAACATATCATCTGCATACAAAATAGGTTTGTAATTTTTAAATCTTCAATACACGATGCATGCATATAAAACATCCTTTTAAATTTACGAACATCATTTACAAGTTGAAGGTAGATGATATGTGCGTCACTTTCTAGGTCCCACATAAAACCTAAATTCTTTGTTATTATAGCATGTATAAAATTATATAATTGTAAATATGATTCATCTCAATCCTCTCATAAGGATGCAATTGCCTTTGTTTCTCATACCATACTTTCTTATAAGAAGTAGTGATGTTGAATTTATCCTTTAATATTACTAATATAACCTTCATCTTAATATTTAGTTGTTCAACTAACATTGCTTAAATATAGCTTGCTATCATAATAGAGTCAAAATTATGATGATCTTATGAATTGGCTAGAATACTACAAGTGTGAAGACCATTGTATCATGTGATCTCTTAATACTCATGCAACTTCTTCTTTGTTGCATGTAAACACTAAGCATATGCATCACTTTAACCTTAAATAACACTTATATAATTCTCTTATGTTTCATTACTTCAAAATTTTTTCTTCGCTCATTAAATATAATTTCACTATTGTTTACATTACATCTTTAAACTCGAAGGTCATATTTATTTGAAACTCTGGTGATGGATCCTATAATAATTGATCAGTATCAAATGGATTTCTATTAATAGATATGTCATTCATATGGACGGTGAATAAATTTGTAGATGTACGAATTGAAGAATAACTTTGTTTTATAAGCATAGTAAACTCGTTATCACCTTTAGTTTCATCACCATTATCATTGTTGTGCTCATTATAAAAACATATTTCAACATTATCCTCATCTTTATTACCATTATTAACATCATCATCATCTCCAATTATATTATCATATGATGGGAAACGAACAAATTCAATAACAATATTTTCAACTATATTTAGAAAATTATTATGCCAACTTAAAAATAAGAAAATTCCCAGATTCACTGGAGGGGTCACAAGCGGTCCTACTTAAAACCCAGGAGTCTTGACAGAATTAACTTAATTATTTATAGCAAAATAACTAACTAAATATAACTAAAATAAAGCTATTAAATAGGGGAGAAAAATAAATAATAAAAAAAAAGAACACCAGAAATTTTAACGAGGTTCGGCTAATTTTGCCTACGTCCTCGGACACACCCACTATAATATTTCTTTTATAAAATATTACAAGAAGAAAAGAAATAAGATCAAGTTACAAATTGGAAGACTTGGAATGGGATATATAAACCTAAGGGGAGGGGTTTAATTTATAATCAAAACCCTCCCCTCCTTCCCATTTTTCTCCCGATGTGGGATTGGGAAAATACACAGGAAGGAGCCACGCAAGGAAGGAGCATCCACGCGGAAACCCACCAGCCCACTTTGTTGACTTTTCAACAAGAACAATGCCAAATATACTCGTAATGAAGGGGACATGACTGACCAGACGAGCATGAAGAAAACAAAACAATATGCTCTTGTCTACTACCATCATCTTGTTGTTGTTGTTGGAGAACATCATCGATGGTTGCTTCATCGTTGTCTGTATAGGTTTTCAAGTAAGAACAATTATCAGCTTGTGGAGTGAAAAGCTGATTAAAATATGGTATTTAAGCATCTCAAGTTCTATTAATAGTTTATAAAGTGAATGCTCCTTCCAAATAAAAGTTGAAATATATTTATTCAAGTTTTAAACATTTGATCTTCATTGGAAGTTTCAAGGACAATTTTGTTAAAAGCTGCTGAACTGATCAAGATTTACGAATGCTCTTAGCAGGGAATAACTCCATTAGATCCATCTAGAGGCGAGCAATTGATCGATTTGATTCAGTTTATAAATCAAACATTTTTAGCTCTAGAAATCCAACCTAATTAAAGTATTAGGATTTACATAATCTTTGTCTTGTACTAAAATCATGGATTAAGATTTTGGTTTTCTTAGACTTTATTTTTAAGCTATTTTTATCAATTAGATTGGTCTGATTCAATTTTTGATCAGCTTCAGTTTTGCTCAAACAAGAACAAAATACCATTTTGTGGTAACTTTTGTTCAACTCATGCATTATAAATAAGCATAGCTTGTGATTAGAAAGAAAAGGATATTAGAAGGAGTATCTGCATGTTGCCATTGTCGAAGAACATCATGAGTGGTTTGCAATTACAACAATGACAGTCGGTTAAAAGATTATTAAAACAAAGAATGTGGTCATCCAATGCTAATCATTAGGTGTCTATTTTTAGAATGAAATATCTCTAATAGTATTGAGTACGAAAGATATGAACCATCAAGCGAGATCACTATCATTGCCTCTAGTTTTTGGGAGATTATTCTAAGTTTTGAAGATCAATCGAATAGTCTCCAACACTCTTTTCCTTGTGGTGTGCGTTGAAGAGTTTAAAAGAATGCGTATATATTTCTTTTAATGTAATGTAATGACATGACATGACATGGCAAAATCAAGAGATGGAACTTACAAAAAGAAAGTGGAATGGGACCCTGAGGAAAACTTGGAGTTATTTCAAATGATAGGAAGGATCTCTCCTCAACCTTGCCTGCATAATTTTATAATTACAAAACAATCATGTCATCTCTATACACCAACTTATAGTTTGTGTTTCAGCATTGACGTGGGAACAATGCCTTTCCAACTTTAATTTTTATATTTCTTGTCAAAACTCCTATTGTTGTTTGAAGTAAGAACAGATAAATATGCTAAATACACTCCTAATGAAGAGAACATGACTTACCTGATGAGCACGAAGGAGACAAAACAATATGCTCTTCTTTATTGCTATCTGCTTGTCGTTGTGGGAGAACATCATGAGTGATGGCTCCATGGTTGGCTACATAGATTTTCAATTAAGAGTGACAATGGATTTATGGAGTATTAAATTATGGTATTCTAACATCTCAAGTTCTATTAATAGTTTATGAAGTGAACACTTCTTTGAAATAAAAGTTAAAACATATTTATTCATGTCTCATGTTGTTAGCCCCATCTTCAAGGGCCATTTCAACTACAATTTTTATCAAAAGATCCCAAATCAATCAAGATCTATGACTACTCTTATCAGGAGATAATTGATCAATCCCATTCAAGTTTTGATCTTGTAAAGAATACAGAAAATCAAAATACTCACAAATTGAAGAAGAGAAGCAAGAAAAAGAAAAAGTCGATGCAAAGATTTGCGAGGTTCGGTCAATCCTATGTCCTCGGTTGCCAAAGAGTAGAGTGATTTTTCATTCGAATGAAGAAGAAAAAATAGAGTGCTTTGAATAACCCTAGTTTTTGAATATAAGACTAAACCTGAAATAAAATGAGTCGGATCCAAAAAATAAAATTGGGAAGCAAAACGGGTCAGGTCAGGTCTATACCAGGGGGGGCGAAGCCCCCACACTCCCCATTGAAATCTGTTTTTGGAGTGTTCCTCAATTAAATTTTTCTCAACCTTTTAGGTTGCACTGTGAACTTTTCGGATCGGGTTCACAACATCGAATCCACAATTACATTCAAGACACAATATAACATAACAAATCCACTTTGATTTTGCTCACCCTACCTATATGAAGGGGGAAGGCAAACAAAAATAGATTACCATTTTTTAGCAACTTCTTTCTAGTCATTCACTATAAACAAAAATGTAGCTTATGATTAGAAAGAAATGTATATTGATTAAGTGACACCATTGGCATGATGAGCATGAAGGAAACAAAGCAGTATGTTTGTTGCCATCATTGAAGAACATCATAAGTGGTTCGCAATTAAGAACAATGAATCAATTGGAAGGTTATTAAATAATTGTTTTTTCAACAAAGAGTATGATCTCTGCATTCTTCCTTCCATTTGTTGCTAATCTTAATTAATATAATTGAACAGTTAATTAATAGATTAAATTTAACTTAATTTTTTAACCTTGAAGGGAAGAAATTACTACGACTTTTGATTAAACATATAAAAAATTCAAATAATAAAATTTGAAACCCAAGAAAATTTTAGTTTAGACTTGAATATTTATTTTATATTTAATTCTAATTCCTTTTTCAACTTCAATTATTAAGATATACTTAATGAATTCCATAATTTAATGGAATGAGTTGAGCGACTTACCTGAAGGAATCTGCCCCTGCTCGTCCTCGTCCTCGTCCTCGTACATGGGGCTTACTCCAAACTTCTTTATTTTTATCATATTCGAGTTTTCCCATGTAGATGGAATGAACTCATCATACCTTGCCGGTGTGCTATGTACAAGGTTGTTTTTTCTCTTGTACAAAACGAACATGTGATCTGATTGAAGAACATTGCCATGAACCTTATCACGCTCTTCATGTAGAACATCGTCACTTTTAGGTTGTACGCAGATGTTCTTCAAACCCACAACCACATAGAAAGCAAAACCAAGAAAGTTGTCTTTGTCGAAGAAACTTTGAGGGAAATGAATTGCTAAAGAAGGTTCTTGGCTTTGAAACTTCACCCATTCTGGAATTTCACTTCCAGGTATTGCAAGCGTGTAACCTTTTAGATGGATACTAATACACTGCGTGAAAAATGAAAATGAAGTAATAAATTACGTAGGTATAAACACAAAGAAACAGAGAGAGATGGAGAGATGCTTACTGTTTTAGTAGCAATTGCAAGTTTTTTGACGAAACGGTGAGCGTCTAGCTTGATTCTGGAACATTCTTCCTCACCCAAATTCATGCAATTAACGTAATGGAACTGATACCACCATAGGTCATTCGGAATATATGAAGTAGCTACTACAGTTGCCAGACTTGTACAGCCAGTCGCATCGAGTTTTGTTAAATTCTTTGGAAGTTCTGGCAAACTTTGGAGCTGCTCGCAGCTTCTTATAGTCAAACGTTCCAACGATGGTAAAGACGCAATATCAACGGGAATTTCCACAATGGCAGTTCCATTTAGATGCAGAGCTTCTAACGTACTCAAACCATGTAGAGCAGGCAATCTGACAAGTTTTGAACATCGACGAACATGAAGCTCTTTCAAAGAGCTCAAACCATCCAGAGGAGGCAATTCTTGTACTCCAATGTTATCTAAATATATATAT
The DNA here is from genome assembly GCA_948192965.1 of Dalechampia spathulata. Taxonomy (NCBI): domain Eukaryota; kingdom Viridiplantae; phylum Streptophyta; class Magnoliopsida; order Malpighiales; family Euphorbiaceae; genus Dalechampia; species Dalechampia spathulata. Next base: position 3,530 of record CANYBF010011377.1, on the reverse strand, counting down.
TCTACATTTCCTTTGATCTCTGGCAAATTGTGAAGATTCTTACAGCTCCAAACAGAAAGAGTGCCATTAGAAATATAATAACTAGGACCACGTTTATGATAAGGATACGCTTCAGTGTCTACTACTTTAAAATTCAGAAGAAATTCGCTCGGGATCTTTGTAATGTTTTGGCAACTGTTCATGGTGAAGTAACCCAGGTTTCTGAGACAGGAAGTCGACAAGGGCCACTCTTCAATTCCAGAGTTATCTAGGTTTACCACTTTTATATCTCCTGGAATGTCTGGAAGCGTCTTTAGACTTGAACATCCATTAAGTAAAAGAATTTTAAGCGATTCTAACTCAACCATACTTGGAAGACTTTTCAGCTTTTTGCATCCAGATAGTTCAAGGGTAGCAAGATTTTTAAGATACTTTATACATGAGTCAATCTCATCCAAACTTTTACAGTCAGTAAGCTTTATTAAATTCAAGTTTGTAGCTAAAGAAAGATCTGGGAGTCCCCTCAGTCGTTGGCAACCGGAAAGATCAAGTTTTTGCAAATTTTCAAGATACTGCATGGCACAACAACAATAAATAAACCATGTGGCTAAGTGATAATCTGTTACTCTTTCAAATGTATTGATTTATAACTTCAGTATTTCACTAAAAATCTTTACAAAAATGTGTATCTTATACTCTACCTAATTGCATATATGTAAGACTCAGAACTATCATATATTTATTAGTTCACAAACCTTGAGATTATAATTGTACTCTTTTTTTTTTAATCTATCATTAGATTCTATATATTTTTGATGAATCAATTATTAAAGTCATGAAATTTTAAAGTAACGAATCAGACATATATTAAAAGCATACCTGAACTCCATCCCAAAGTTGAGTGATATTGCTTGTTTGTATACTTAATTCAACAAGATTCTCTATGAAGGTTGTTGATGGCAAAGATTGAAATGGATATCCTATCCAATAGAAGAATCTTAGATTTCTAGAAAAGCATGGATTATGAACTGATTGATCAGACTTTATGATGAACTCCACATTTTGTTTTTCTTTGCCTTCATGGTGAAAATTCAATATTCTTAACTTGGACATTCTTGATAAAGCTTCTGGGTCTAAGTGAATCTTTTCCATACCATTCATGTTCAACCAAATCACTTCAACTTCTTCATTCCCCTGACAATTAAGAGAATAAAATGTTATCAAATATATATATATATATATATATATATATATATATATGAAGAAAAGAATAGCTTTACCTTATCATGTCTCAAACGATCAATTTGCTTAGAATCAAATAACCTGCTGCCCTCTTTTTTAGCAATATGTCTACCCATTTCTTCTATCAAATCATGCAATTTTACTACATTGTCTTCAATAGTTATGAGACATTTATCCTCCAAACACATCAATCCATATTCCGCAGGATCAAGACCACAATCATCAAGAATGCATATTACCCTGTCCTTGTCATATCCTTGAAAGCAGCATGCAACATCAAGAAATATATTTTTCTCGTTTTGAGTTAAGGTGTCATAGCTTAGTTGTAAGACGCTCATGATCTTTTCGTCAGGATTTTGTTCCAACGCATTCAATACAATTTTCCATTGTGTTGGGGACCTCTGGCATAAATGTGAACCCAATACTGTAAGAGCTAAGGGAACGCCTTTACAATAATCCACCACCCTCCCGATCAATGACATATGACCTTGTTTAGGATGCTTCTTTGGGAAGGCCTTCTTTTTTATTAGTTTCCAAGAATCGTCGTAATCTAGTCCCTTGACATGGAGTGTTCCATCAACATAACTATTTAATACTTCTTTATCTCTACTTGTGATAATAACTCTACTGCCTTTACCAAACCCAACTTCACTTACGCCTAAACTAACCAACTGATTTGTATCACTGACATTATCCAGAACAACGAGAACCTTCTTTCTCCCGAGCTCTTCCCAAATTTTCGTGGGTAGCATATGAAACCCTTGTATATCTGAAGGATCAAACCCCAACTTGGAATAAAATCGTTCTCTGACATGAACTGGATCATAGTTGTCATACTGTCTTTTAACATCAGAAAAAAAGCAGTGGTGGTCAAATAGATGAACTATTTCCTTGTATACAAGTTCCGCAACTGTAGTTTTGCCAATGCCTCCAATCCCCCATAGACCAATACAGCGAAAATTTGGTTCTCCAATGCATAAATCTGATATGATTTTCATTACCATTGAATCTACCCCAAAAAAGCCAAGAGGAGCAGTAAAGGAGACGGGACACAATTCCTTTATGCATGTAGCAATCTCGTCGCATAACTTTGATTCATTCGTGCTGAAAAGAACAACATAGAATCACATAAAAAAAATTAACTAGTAATTAATTTTACCAAGTCTTTGATGAACTTTGCATTTTCTCTTATTTTATTTTAAAGGGCCTCTCATTTTTATCACAATAAATTAACTTGACGGATTATTAATATGGATTAATATTTAATAAAACAATCAAAATTAATTTTAACTTGCCTATCATTGCAATGCCAGCCTGATAGATAGGCCGCTTTCCTCAAGTTAAGGGTCCAGTTCTGTACCCTATAAGAGTCGCTCCTGAACTTCTCTTTGACTTCCTCGAATGCTTCTCCAAAACCCCCCATCTGCTTTTCAATATCTGACGGGTCAACATGATAAAAAATCGGAAAAACAACTTGACCCATCTCTTCCTTGCATTCCATGATTTTCACTAGTTCGTCAAGGCACCAACTTGAGTTTGGATACTTTTCTGAAAAGATGATGATAGAAACCTTTGAGCCTCGAATGGTCTTGACAAGTTCTAGAGAGATCTCTTGTCCTCTAGGAAGCTTGTCATCAATGAAGCTTGAAACATGTCTTCTGGACAAAGCATCATAAAGATGGCTGGTAAACTTCAGGCGGGTGTCGTCACCTCTAAAACTAATAAAAACATCATACTTTGAATCAGCGGAAGATGCTGTGGAAGCCATATATTATCTATTGATACAAAGTGAGTGTATTATGTTTGGTACAAAAGAAAATTGATGGAGAAAGAGAAAACGTAATAGAACTTGGGAGAATAAGTGGGAAAAGATGATGAGGAAGAAGGGTTTAGCCGATCTGCTTTAATGAAAGCATTCTTCAATCAATCCAAGGGAAATTTCCTTCTAGCTTCTCAGAATAGGGATGGAAAATTTGCAATAATTCATGAGGAGCAGGCAAAGAAAGATTCCAAGCTAAAATTATATATAATAGAAATTTAAGTCAAATTATAAATTATAAATGGTTGACTTTCTCTTGATTGGGATGGCTGAACAAGAAAGGGGATATATATATATATATATATATATATGTATGTATATGCATATATTATATTTAAATTATTAAAACTAAAAAATGAATTCATAATTTTATTAATAAGTTATAATCATTAAATGAATTTTTATTGAATGAAATTTTAAATAATTCATGAGCATGAATTAGAATCAAAAGACATTCAATATATACATATCTTATAAAATAAATCTATAC
>CANYBF010011375.1:0-15361 GCA_948192965.1 Dalechampia spathulata | reverse complement strand
ACTTACCAATTTGACAGTCAAACTTCAGTCAACACCTCCAAATACAAAACCAAGTTGAGTTTAGGTCTTTTTAATGATTAAAGGGTATTTTCTTGCAAGAAAATGGATGAAATCCACTCTCTTAGCTTTGGTTATGGAAGAAGATGGAAGAAGAGGAAGAAGAAGAGAAGGAGGGGCGTATGACATGAAGAAGGAAAAGGAATTTGGGCTAAATTAAGGGATTTTGACTAAATTAAGACCTTAGGTACACCATACTTACCATACACCTTCATACATTCAATCACAACCTCGTATTTACTATTTCCATACATTTTTTTTAAATATCCAAAATGATGATATGCACTTAATTAAATCAATACCAACTTTATTTCCTATTTTACTTGAGTAATACATCTCATATCATTATTTAAATACGAATACATGTATCGTATAAATTCAGCATCTTAACATCTTTTCCTTCTATATCACATATGCATTCAATCTTATTGTCATGCACACACCCATACTACGAGGCCTATATGTACGGATGTGACACTTTCTGTACTATTCTTCTAAACTAGCTGCTGATCGCTAATCCCCTTACTCTCTAGTGTCACTAGTACCTGCGTTCATCAATTGATAAACGCTGAGAATAATCTCAGTGGTACTAGTAAAAATAATTATTATAAATAATTTATCAATCGTATACTATCATAATAATAATCATTTCAATATAATTAAATTATCTTAATAAAAATATCATTCTATACGATCGTATTTGATTTATCGAATAATATTATCACTTATTTTTTTTAAAATCCATTATTCATCTATAACCCAATGAATAACCATCATTCATTTTTGATATATCTTAATATCACTTTCCATAATCATTTGTAACTTTATATATTGTAATCCCATCAATAAATATGTAATATGCGATGGAATATGTCTTTTTGACAATGTAATCATGAATTGCACTCTCCCTCTACTTTTCTTGTATCATTCATCAGAATGCATCACATACAACATTTAATCATTATACACAATTTCCCGTACTGGGTTTATCATATCGGTACCTCTCATTCCTATAGGAACATCTTATTATCTTTGGTTTAACAAATGGAACCCATCATTTTTCTCTGATTCCATATAGGAATCCAATTCTGTGACCCAATACATATCATTATCATTCTCTGTTCAATTTCATTCTCACGCCTCCCTTATACCTCCATGTTATGCCTTGTCATGTTTCATGTAGAAATGCTTGTATGCATATGACATGGTATATGAATATTTGCATTATAATATCATAAATAATCATTAAATTGCATCACATTATTTTATAGTTAATGTCCCTTAAAAAGACCATTTAGTGGTCTAGTGACCTAGCATAAACCTGTTATCTCTTTTACCTTATCTAAATTCCTTAGTAGCGTTTGCGAATCGTCTTTCGAACCACCTACATCATTTATAAAATATCCACTTTTAAATAAGAAATTGATCGTAAATATTAATCATCATCATTATACATTGCCATAATTGCATTTCATTCAATTATACAATTTATCACATATAATTTTCATAATGTGATATCTTAAATTTATATCTTATATATATATATATATATATAGTTATTTTTCCTTAAAAATAGGTGTGTTCAATCATCCACTCACGTATATAAATCAATTTATAAGATAATCACATTAATGCTTAAAACAAAAGTCATTTTATCCTTATTACACTTTTGCTACCTATGCATATCAGTCACCTTATGCAAGCCTTTTGACCAAGTAAATGATTTTAGAACAAAACAAATCTTATACTAATGAAAAATAAATTTAAACAGATTTTCAATGATATATTATATGTCCAAAAATTCAATTATTGAGGCACTTAACGTAAGCAATTAAAAGAGGTCATTACATTGCACATACTCATTTGATCAAAAGAAACAGTTCATCTTGCATATAGGTTTTGGTCTAGCAAATCACCATAAAATAGGAAAAAGCATTATACCATTAAAAGCTAGACTTAAATAGCTTTATAACAGTATATTATAAATTTAAGGTAAGCAACACAAATATTTAAAATAGGTCATCATATTAGGCATATAAATATGTTGCCTATAGGAATAATTTTCTTTGCATGAATTTTTAAGCTAATCAAATGGCCTTAGAATAAAACAAGTCTTATACTATTGGAAACTATAGTCAAATAGATTTCTAACCATATATTATACTCCCAAAAACTCAAATATTAAGGTAGTCTAAATGCAATTACCACAAGCCTCTTAATTCAACCCTTAACATGCATGATAATTGTATACCAACTTGTGTAATTTTTATCCCCATCATAAACAACTCCTAAAATCATAACTCATACATAAGTCTCATATCCTATGATAAAAATATAACCAAAATATTTAGTTTTTCAAAAAGATATACACAACTCTCAATATGTCTAAAGTTTTACACATTACACACTTAAAGGCACAATTTCAGCTTACCATTAACTTGCATTAATTTTACCTATTTAGGTGGCATGCTAAAAATTCCAATTATATGATGAAACAATAGCTTAATATCATAATAATATCCTTTAGAATCATTTTTGTAAATATCCAACCACAACCCCATGAAATACATATTTTAACATAATACTAGGTAATTTATTTTTCATTGAACTTCAAGCATTTATAACCCATTCTAAGCTCTTCTTATTAGCTTCAAAACATACCATAAATCATACCATTATTAACTCACACATTCATTCTTATGTTATACATTCATGCTAAATCATTTTAAGCAATCCTTAATCTTATACACAAGCTTTATCTTAAAGTACAAATATCATAGTAATATAAGCTTAATTGTTGTCCTCTAACTAGTAACTTGGAATTTTCATGCTTCAAACCATCATGGATTGATCTTAAAACATACATACAACATCTTAAAATCTAAAACAATCATTCTATACCATAATTTAGGCAATCACATGCACACATACTAACAAAGGCACAAAAGAAGAATGCTACCAATTAAAACCTCTAAGTGGAACTTCATGCAAAACACCACTTTAACACCTCTAAAACATACCATTTCATCACTAAATCACCTATAAAACTCCAATTCAATAAAATCTCAATCCAATAGCAATGAACAATACATGTTAATGTCTAGGGCAGTAATAAAACTTCACTAAAATAAAAGCCACATAACAATTAAACACTAAAACCATAACTCTTTCAACATTAATAAACCAATTTGGTTTCTTTGCCCCTTTTCTTCATCAAAAACAAGCTCAATGCCATATAATCAAGAACTCATATCTTTACACCTATAGCCATGAATTCAACTCAACCAAGTTTAAAAAGAAGCATAAAAGAGAAGAAGCATACATAAGAAGAAGAGAGGAGGCAACAACTATCCAAATTCATGCTTTTACTTACCTTGATCATCAAACCCTTGAATCTCACATTTTAAACCTAAGAAGAGGAAGACTTTTTGATACTTAGAGTTTGGAAACCATAAAATAGAATTTTTTATCCATTTAATAAAAGAGAAGAAATGAAGAAATACATGTAGAAGCCTACCAACTTTAACTTTTCTTTTTTTTTTTTAAACCTATCATATGCTGCCACCTAGCATATATTACCATACTAATACATATACATACTATTACATGTACATACATAATATTTACTCTAATTTAAAGTATAAAATCATCATTCCATATGTATTCATTAAGGTTATAAGCCTTAATCATTAAAATAACTCTTCATAAAAATCGTAAATACCTAGCATGTGTACAAATTAATACTTAATACATATATTAATCCATAATATGCTTGTATACCTCAATTTAATCACACATAGAGGTATGTACACTAAAAATTCATTAAGCATTCAACACAATCACCAACTTACATTCAATGCCTCATTAAGCACATTATACACTTCTTATGTAACATTTACTTTAAAAGAAATACTTTTCTTTCATCAACTTTTCATACTCTATCATTATTAAACATTCATTTCCATTTATAAGCATGCTTAATTTATTTCATCGCATATATAATTAATGCATCGAAATATGTTAAGTATGTGGATATGATAGAATTGGTGCAAGATATTTCTGCTAAAAATAAAGTTTATAAAGAAGGCTAAGTATAGGCTAGGCATTAAGCTAAGGAATTTCATGATTTTTATAAAATGGAAGCCAATGTTTTAGAATCTGAAGAGCTGCTAAAAGAGGAGAATCATAGGAGGAATGTAGTATTGAGGACGTACTATCAAGAGGACAATCACGATATGATTATAGTTGATTTAATTTCTACTAGCTCGTATGTTTCTTCATTGTTAATGAAATCAATATAAGAGAAGTAAAAGTCTTAACCCTATAACAATTAGTATCTATTTGAAGTGGAAAAAATAGAAGAAATGTTTTATTTTCTCCTTAAGGAGAAATTCATTAAATTACCAATTGATCATGTCATTCCTAACAAAGAATAACTCAAGGAGAAATCATATTGTAAGCATCACCATTCCTGGACTCATTCAATTAATGCATGTTAGAGTTTTAGGTATGTAATGTAGGATCATTTTGTTAAGTGTATCATGAAATTTCATGAAAGACAAGAGGTATTATTGATGGAAGAAAACTATTTCCCCTAATACTGATAGTGAATGCCATTATTGTATATCTTAAAAAAATGTTGAATAAAAGAAATGTTGATAGGGAAGAGAGGTTACCTCTTAAGACTTGGATGTCTAAGACTTCTAATATAGTGACTAAAGAGAAGATTAAGTGATTAGAAGACCAGTTGAGAGAGTTTAGGTAAAGTATTATAGTGTCAGGTTATAACTAAGGAATCAGTATAAGATATAATAAAGTTTATGAAGATAGCTCAATGTGGGTTGGATATTAAGCTAAGGAAAAATTATAGAGAATGAAATTTCATCATTTTTATGAAATGGTAGCCAAAGTATTAAAATATGAATAATTGGTAAAAGAGGATAATTATAGGAGGAAGGTAGCAATGGGGACCTACTGTCAAGAGGTTATTCATGATGTGGCTATAGTTGATCTAATTTTTACTAGTTTATATGTTTGTCAGTTGTTAATAAAACCAATATAAGAGAAGAAATAGTTTTAACCTCACAATAATCATTATTCATTTGATGTGGGAAAAATAAAAGAAATTTTTTATTTTCTCCTTAAGGAGAAATTCATTAAATTACCAACTGATCATGTCATTCCTAATAAAGAGGAACTTAAGGGGAAATCATACTGTAAGTATTATAAATCTTAGGCTTATTCAAATAATGCATGTTGTAGTTTTAGAAATATGATACGGGATCATATTAATAAGGGTATCATGAAATTTTATAAAAGACAAGATGCATTATTAATGAAACATGACCCATTTCCCTTAATAGAGATAGTGAATGCTATGATTGTAGATATGAAAAAAATGGTAAAGGAAAGAGAAATTAATAAGAAGAGAGGTTGCTTCTTGGGACTTTCTACATATATAGATGGGTCCCTAGGATTTTGGGGGAGAGATTGAAGAGAAGATTAGATGATTAGAAGACCAATTAAGAGAGCTTAAATTAAAGCTTAAAAGGAAGAAGGTAGATACTTAAGATTATAAAAGAAGATTTACGCTAATATTCAAAGAGTACAAAAGTTACAAGAGAACAAAGTTAAGATTTTAGAGGAACCAACCCAAGTTCATAAATCTTCTAGATCCAAGAGAGCAATGATAACGTTTTTGACATAAGAAATTTCCCCAACCTCTAATTCACACATAAAAAGGAGGGTATAAAGGGAGATTCTGACCAAGAAGTACAAGGCTATGGAAATTCATAAGGAAGGAAAATGCTTAAGGTAACAAGTGGAAGTCAAAAGGGAAGTACTTAAAGAGCTTAGGATAAATGGGGAAATCAAAAGAAAGAGGTTGGACGTAAAGTGAAAATTGGTAGGAATCATCAAAGGATGACATAGAGTCGATAAGAAGTAATGAAGATATAAAGGATACCTTTATGGTAGGTAATGTTCTTATTCTTTTTTATTATGCCAATTCTTATCTTTTATTACCAATGCATTTTCAAAAAAGAAAAGGAAAATAAGAAAAAGTAGAAGAAAAAAGGAGAAGAAAAAAGGAGGGAAGATGAACAAAATGAGAAAGCATATACAATGGAGTTGGTAAAATAAATTCACCTTCAACTTTTAATGTAATCAATGGAGTCACTATTCAAGCCAATATAATGCCTTTAAAGATGCTTGGGTCTTAGGGAAATCTATTGAAGATCTTATTTCAATTTATGTTTGTATCTACCTTCATTGAAGAGTTAACTAGAACACTTACAGTCTTACTTATGGAAATCATAATCGGAATGAAGACATCCTTGTCCGCCTTCTTTGTAGTTGACTCATTTGCCAACTATAAAGCACTTTTGAGAAGGGATTGGATTTATGCCAATTGGTGTTTATTATCCTTACTTCATTAATTTCTCTTATTGTAGAAGGGATATGATGTAGAGATAATTTGAATAGATAACAAGCCTCTTAATGCCCAAGTAAATGTAGTTAAAGCAACATATATGATGCTAATTTGGTCCCAATGAAATTTATAGGATAAGATAAATGGAAAAATCCTAATTTAGTCATGGAAACAAGTACTGATAATAGATTGTAGAAGACTATAGTGATAATAAAATCAATATAAATTGTGTCATAGAAAATGATATTACAACATTAGAGGAAGAGGTTTTTGATGATGAGATAGGTATTTATAATACTAAAATCATATTAGAAGAAAAGCTTTTTGAATATGTAAATGAGATACGATGGGAGGATATTGAAGCAGAATCATCAAGGTTAGAGAAAGTAAGAGCTCAGGTGCAAGATCCAGTTAAGGAAGTTAACTTTTGATCATCTGAGAAAATTAAAATAATTTATATGAGTAACAATATAAATTCAGAGTTAAAGGTAGAGATAATAAAACTATTACATGAGTTTAAAGATTGTTTTACATAAAATTAGAAAGATATACTTAGTTTAAGTCATGATCTAGTGGAGCATTGCCTACTGATTAAAATTGGTTTCAAACTTGTTCATCCAGCACTTAGAAGAATGTCTAAAGCAATAGAAGTAAAAAGTAAACAATAGATACAATGACTACAAAAAGCAAGATTCATTAGGAAGACTAAATATATAGAGTGGGTAGCTAATTGTAGGCAGGGCTTTTGGGTGACATAGAGCGAAGCTTGCAATAAATAGCACCAAAGGCTTGCTTGGAGCAAAAGTATGGTATTCTCAAAGGGCTACCTCAAGGAATGATACAAACCCAATACATGTTGTAAGATGGAGTTACCATCAGATGGTTGTAGATTTAGTTCAATTGATCCATAATATAAGCGCTAGGTCAAACCCTTCATAGATGGGTTTAGGTGGTGAAGATATATTCTCTCAAAATTTCATGTTCAATTTTACCATTTTATTTGGGTTAATTGTCCTAGGTAGGCAAGCATTCTTAAGCATGAATAAAGCATACATGTGATATAGCATGATAAAACATGGTAAATGAGATATAATAATCATAGCATATGAGAATGATGTAACATAGGCATGGCATATAAGAAATGATATAGCATAGGCATGATATGTAGAAATGATATGACATAGGCATGACATATGAAAGATGATATGACATAGGCATGACATGTGAAAATAACATAGCATAGGCATGACATGCGAAAGATGACATGATAATCATGGTATATATATCATGGTATAATCATATAGCAATGATAAAATATGCATAGTAACACAAATAAAATAATAATGATCCGAAGAAAGGGATCAAGAGAGAAATGGGGGTGCATAATGAAAAATTAATTATACATGTTAAAAAGGGGAATAGAAGCCTATTCTATTACAAAGGAGTCTTCATATATACAAAATATGAGTTGTAAAACAATAACTCCTCCATTCAAAAAAATGATCTCGAGCAATATAAGCCAAAATGCATGAATGAAAAATACAAATAAACAAATAATGTTAGATAATAAAGAAAAATATAGAATGTGACTGACCAATCTAATGTCATATAAAAGCATGAATTAAGGGTCAAATTTAATGAATGTAATAGCAACATTCATGAAAAATGTGGTAAACATGATTCGGGTTGTGAAAAATGTTGAAATAATCAATTTTAAGCAAAATTATTCAAGAACATAATTGAAAGATTCTAAGATCACATGTGGTATCACTTAGAAATAAATCAATATTCAATTAAGCCAAATCACATCATTAAACTCTAAATTACAATTAAAATGGCATTTAATTGAAATATTAATCAAAAATTAGATTGATAAAAGTAAAATCAACCAAATTGATCATGAAAACCAAAATTGAAAGAGTTTAACATCATTATACATCAATTAAAGTATAAATCAACATCCAATTTAATCTTAATCACATCAATTGTAACTAAATCAAATCAAAATAACATTTAATTTGATTAATTACTTTTGAGGTCAAAACTAATAAAATTGGAATGATTTATTATGAATTTAGATGTTTAGGATCATTATAAGATTGTAAATACTGCTGGAAGCTTTAAATGAATCAAAATAAGAAGTAAAAATGACTGAAAATTTGAGTTTTAGCAAACCCAAAACATTATATATGATGCATATAGGTGTTCATATGATGCAGATAGTATAAAATGCAACTATATGCAAGCATAAAGCATTAAATACATCGCATGAAATGCTTGTTAGAAAAGAAAATATGTTTTCCAATAAAAATCATGAATGTAAACCAACTATTAAACTATCATAGATCATTTAGACTATTGGAAAGCCTTAAATGCTACTATGGCATTCAGAAATAAGCAAAATCATAATAAAAAACCCATCATAAAGAGAAAATCATATGAGAAAAGAGAAAGAGGAAGCCTACCAATGCTTGATGAAGCTTTAATCCTTGATTTTCAAATATGATTAGGGTTTAAGAGTGATTAATTAGTCACTAATTACCTAATTAAGAGCTTAATAAGTATAATTAGTTGTAGATTAATTCTGGTAGAGTTTTATCTTAAAAATTGATTAAAAGTCTCCTTAAATGTAATGCTTAAAGGATATATATATATATATATAAGATCTAATAAATAAGAGACTGTCATATGTAAGTAATATAGGAAAAAGCCAATTTTAGAACTTCATGTATTGTATGAAATGCTACATGCAACGTATGAAGTTGAAAAATCACTTCATGCGCTAACTTACACAACCTATAACCTAGATGCATCTCATGTTCAAATATCTCACAAGGCTATGAAACATATATGTGTAACTTGGTTTCGATAACAAGAACTTGTATCAAGCCATATTGAGGAAAACACAAGCACATAACATACATACATAAAAAAGGCAACTTCATGCACCAACTCGTGAGAGCTGAAAACTAGATGTGCTATATGACTAAATGGCTTTTGACATGTCAAAATGCATGTATGCAACTCAAATTTGAAAATGGAGATTTGTACTAAGCCATATCAAAGAAAATCCAAAATTACACACTTGTAGGTGAAAAGTCAAGGTCAATAGTTTACCCCTTAATTAAGATCATTTTAGAATGACATAAGTAAAAGTCAATATAATGAGACCTAATCACAATATGAATTTTCACCCAAAAGCAAGGATAATACCTGGTTGATGCTCATGTTAAAGCTTGCAACTCCATAGGGAAGAAAGCAAAATCCACTGGGAATTAATGATACTCCATTGGGGATAATCCATTAAGGATGCTCATGGTAAGGCTTGCAACCTAATTTTGCTACTAGGAGCCTGATGCTTAGGTGAAGCGATCAACACTGATTAAAGTATGATGCTCATGTTAATTCTACCACTACGAGCTTGGTGCTTGGGTGAAGTGATTAAAGCTAATCAAAGTTTGATGCTCATGTTCAGGCTTATAACCTAATTCTACCTTTAGGAGACTAGTGCTTGGGCTAAGTGATTAAGTGTGGTCTTATATTAAGGCTTACAACCCAATTTTGCTACTAGGAGCCCAATGCTTGAGTGAAGCAATCAAAAATAATCATGGTTAACTGCTGTAGGCAGGGCTTTCATTGTGGCCTAAAGCAAGGCTTGTAAAAATGCAATCTTCTCAAGGGACTACCTCAAGGAGGGAGACATAATCAAAAAGAGTCTCAAGATGGAGTCACTACTAGATGGTTTCGAAATTGGTTCAACCAACCCATTAGCATAAGTGATAAGTCAAACCCTTCAGAGATGGGTTTGTGTAGTGAAGATCTATTCTATTAAAAAGAATCTTTATCGATATAAAATTTGAGACATTTAGCAATGTCTCAACCACTCAATAAAAAGTCAACTTCGAGTAGCATGAGTAAAAAATGCATGAGTGAAAATATAAAAATACAAGTAAAATTATTAGTAGTTAATGAAATTTAGAACTAGATTGACTAATTTAATATTAGGTGAAAGTATGAATCGAGAGCTAAAGTCTAATGAATGTAGTGGCGACAATCATGAAAATAAATTAATACAAGCCAGATCATGAAAATCATGAAAAGTAATCAATTTTAAGCAAAATTGATCAATAGCAAAATTGAACTTTTCTAAGATCATATAAAACATCACTTAGAAATAAATCAATGTCCAATCAAGCTAAACATGTCAAGTGACACATAATAAACATAATTAAAATAGCATTAATTGAGTAATTAAGCAAAATGAGATGATTTACTGGTAAAATCATAAGCAAATGATCATGGCACAATGAATTGGGAGTCACTAACTTCATCAAATTCTAATTGGAGATAGCAAACTTGAATTTCTGGGGATTTTAACATCTATATATGCTATATATATATGAATGTGTGCAATACATAGCTATATGTGGTGCACATAGAGTGATGTGTGTAGCATATAACGAGCAAGAATGAAGCAAAAACAAGAATTAAAATCCAAATCTTAACAGATTTCCGGTAACCATAGATCATTTAAACTACAAATAAGCATTGGTAATCATCAAAAGATGCATGATTAAAGCCAACCATCAAAAATAATCCAAAAATCACAAACCCATAATGAAATCAAATGAAAAATGAGTAAAGAATAGGCATTCAACTTACTAAAGCAAATTATGCTTCTATAATCTTGATTCTAAACATAATTAGGTCTTTAATTATGGTAGATTAGTCTCTAATCCTAAGTTACTTACTTAATTAAGTGCTTATGTCACACCCAAACCCGGTGTAACATGCTTTTATAGAATAGTTAATAATCCCGTAAGCCAGGAAATCATTAATTATTATACAAGGGATCTATACAATTATTTTTTTAGTTATATAAGATAATATGTATCTGTAATCCAATGGTACATATAGACATGGGTAATATCAATACACAATAGTATACATCCCTTATATCTTATACATATGTCATATATTTATCTTGTATACTCATATCATCATCCATTATATGAGATGTATATATTTACTTTTACATGATAAAGTGGTATAAATATTACATACAATAAAAGTACATAACATAAGTATTAGTGTCATTAAGGTTAATATAATAAGCTGCATATATAAATGACATCTTGGAGTATGTTAATTTTGTCCAATACTGATTCGAGAATGAGATTTCTCAAAATCACAACCTCTTTTGACTATAGATCGATCAATCTAAACTCTCGCCCAAAGGTCCTAGTCTTACATTCATCAAATGATAAATGCTGAGTATAAAACTCAGTAGTGTTACAAAATGAGTAAATGACATGAGCACGTATCGTAAATAACACATTAAAGTCAAACCATGGAAAACAATATTAAGCAATATAACTGTATCATATCATGTTATTTTTCATCACTTGTTATCTGTTGTAAGCAATACATATAGCATATTGTGTAAAGTTAGGAATAAATACCATAAAAGAATCCACTATAACTTTTCCTATATTAAAACTATACTGTACATCATTACTTTGTGTATGTCTCTATACAAGCACACTGTAGTGCATTCATCATTTCATCCATTATACTTTCATGATATCTGAATGATAATGTGTATCTATGAGAATGCATTCATGCTTAGCATTCTCCCTCTAATTTTTTTGTAACTTTTCTTTTCTTTTCTGTATGATTGTGCATAATCTCGTACTAGGTCCATTTCTCTATGTTTGGTATTATATTATTCTCTAGTTCTTATAGGAACATAATATTTCTCTATGGTTCCATGATAGGAACCTATATTGTATGATTCCATCAAAGGAATCAATAATAACTGTATAATTCCATCAAGGGAATCGATAATAACTACATGACCTAGTACGCTATCAATGAAGATTACTCTATATATCAATTTCTTTTCCCCTTTATATCCACTGTATGATATATCATGAATATGCATGTATGTATGAATTATTCATGACATGATGCATGCATGATGCTTTAATGATCATATGTAACAATGATCATATGATACCATTTACGATGTAACTTATTACGTTGATATCATAAGTATATAAGTTAGAAATCACTATTTTAAGACCTTATATAAGGTCATGAAGTGAATAGTACAAACTTGCTATTACTTTACCCTTATCGATACCTGACGGAGAAGTATGAACTTTATCAGTTAAACCTATAGCATTTACATTTTACATTCATTTAATAAAGTTATTAATATATTATCACACCTTTCATGGTATAACATGCTCCCGTAGAATAGTTAACAGCCTCTAAATAAATGGAAACTATTAATTATTCTACAAGGGATGTGTAAAAATAATTTTCTTTTAAAATTTTGAAATACACTTAAACTTAATAAACATCAATGAAATTATTTACTGCCTTGGACTTATATACATAGTTGCATAATTACATAACTCAAGAGTACTTGATATTTGTAAAACTTTGACATATAAATAGTCCTGCTGATTTGGTGCCTCTGGATCCATATGCTTCCTTGTGAACTTTCAACCTACATTTATCAAATGACAAACACTAAGTATTTCATTCAGTGGTGCTATATGATAAATGCATAATAACAATATTATAAGCATACATCATGATTTAAATATCTTATCATCTATAAGCATACATCATGATACATCATACATCATGTTGATGCTTACTCAAATACTTACTATACCATCATATAAAAGAAATACAAAATATCTTAACATGAGTATTCTTTATAAAAATCACCATAATATAGCATTAAAATGCCCTTTTAACTCAATAACATTGAAAACTATCTATAAACATTCAGTAATAGTTCAAATATCATGGAATACTATTTCACATTCTAACAATATCACCTACCTTCTATCACATCCACACACACAGCATCCCTATGCATATGCATTTTATGCATACGTCACAATGAATGATTGATTTATGCATGAAATGCATGAATGAGATATGATGCATAAATGCTTTGACATGATGAATATGAAACAAAATGTCTTATAAATGAATGAAATTCCATATGATATGGAATTTACAAAAAAAGAAATGAAAAGAAAGTGAAACAATAATTAAAGTAGTGAATATGCATTAAAGATGCTTATCGGGTATTGTTGACTCTGACTTTTTACCATTGTATAGTTTCAGGTTTTTATTGATTCGGCTAGGATTTAGTCTGTGGTATCAATCCCAATTATGCGTATAGGCCTTTGTTTCTTCCTCTGTGTGTTTTGGTATGTATAACATTTCAGGACTGGTGGGGCCCACCATGGCGCCTAGCGGGCCCCGTCGCATATTCTGAGTATTTTGTGCATGCATAACATCCTTCCCTAATGCCTACGTATGGCAAATTACTTGAAATACAAAACATTACATTTTTGGCCCTGGGTACTATTCATCATGAATAGTACATAGGTGGGGCCCATTAAATAGAAGCGGGGCCCGCACTCCCCAATAACTTATTCTGTGTATTCTGTACTTACGGGATACATTTCCCAGCTGCCTTACGTAAGGCACAGCGCTTGGCATCGCAAATGCTGTCTCCTGGGCCCACTATGTCATGGAGCCCACCTAGCAATAGCAGGCCCGCTGCTCCTATTTCCTATTCTGTGTATTCTGTACTTACAGAATACATTTCACACATGCCTACGCGTGGTAGGATACACGGAATGCAAAATATTGCATTATTAGACCTAGTTTACTATTCACTATGAATAGTATATAGGCGGGGCCTGCTTCCCCAATTAGCCAATTCTGTGTATTCTGCAATTACAGAATACATTCCATTGCTGCCTTACGCAAGGCACGTCTCGTGGCATCCCGAATGCCACACTTATAGGCTCATCGCGCTGTAGGGCCCACTAAACACTAGTGGGGTCCGCTTCCCACTATCATCCGCTTTAATGCATTCTGTACACACAAGAACACACCTTATTCACTGCCTCACTTGAGGCAAAATGCTTGGCAGGCTATTTGCCACTTTTCGGGCCCTTTTGTGCTGTGGGGCCCATAAGGGTACTATTCATCATGAATATTACCCAGGTGGGCCCACCACCCGAATTCACCAATCTGAGTGTTCTTGATGCATAGAACACATTTCCGCTAATGCCTACGTGAGGCACGACTCACGGTATCCCGTATGTCACTTTTTAGCCTTAATGGGCCTATTGGGCCCAAATTAGGCCCATTAGCCAAAACTCGATGTTCGGGGCCGAATTTGAGAAAACTTATAACTGCAAAGTTTCTCGAAATGTCATTTGCACTTTCCTGGATATATGGCATGCATCCCGTTCCACCCGTACGAGGCGAAGCGCATAGGTCAAAAATGCAACGTGCGTAGCGTACAGCCCTATAGGCTACGCACGTTGCATAGTAAAGACATTTGGTCGGGAGCCCTTTCAGAACCGAATTTGGAAAACATTTCTTCTACAAAGTTGTTCCTCATGTTGAATAATGCTTATATGCTTCGCGACGCATCCCGAAAGTGACCACAGTGGGCCCTACGCGAGGGTTTCTAGGCTATATACGCGTGCATATAGCCCTATGTGCGCCATATGTAGCACATGTGTGGCACACATAGTCTTACATGTGGGGCACATGTATGCAAATACGTGCCAAAAATTACAAAATTGCCACCCAAAAATTTGGTCTATAAATATAGAGCTCGAGCAACATTTTTTGGACCGAAAATTTTGCTCTGAGAGCAGCCAAACCTCTGCCAAAATTATGTTAAAATTAATTAGGCCCCTAATTAATTAAATTCTTGGGATTTAGAGACTAATTAACCCTAGTTAGGCTCCCCAAACTCGGAAACAAGGAAGATCAAGAAGGAAAAGCTACTGGAATCAGGTAAATCTTCTGATTTTTCCA
>CANYBF010011048.1:0-57185 GCA_948192965.1 Dalechampia spathulata | reverse complement strand
AAACCTTTGTATGCGTATGTACATCTAAAAGTATGTTATGTAGATTGCAAATTGACGTGTATGATCGTGGTTCTATGTTTGTGAAATGCCATGTTAAAATAAATAGAAAGAACATATTGGGTTGCATGAATCGCTTCAATGTGCATTTATAAGGATGACTTGTGATGATTCAAATGAGATGCACCAATGTTATTATGTAGGTTGTAACATATGCAACTTGTGAGGCGATCGTAACGTAGGCCACACCATGACGAATTTTTGTAAAAATAATAAAAAAGAAAAAAGCAAATTTTGTTTTCTATGATGTAAATGAAAGGAAAGTTAATCCCTTGTAGCGTATTTATTGGCTTTCGTCGAGGAAGGTTGATAAGTACGTTACGGGAGGCATGTTTCATCGGGAGAAGGTGTTACAAGCGGTATCTAGTCACACATCATAACTACTCAAATGTTAAGAATTTATTAGTTTGACTACAACTCTTCCATATCAGATATCATTGCAATAAACTCCTTTCACCTTTCACTATCTCGTTTAGGTTTGAGTATGGATTAAAGTCAACTCAATACACGATCAAGTAATATTAGATCATGTTCTAAACTTGAATCTCCATGTACCATAATCTTTATTCTTAAAATGCTCTTTATGAATCTTATTCACAAAATTGACATTTTTACTCTAGCCAGAGATTCTTGAATCTAAGATTATTACATGGACTATGAGATAGAACCCTTATTTAAAATTTGGGTGGTGAATCTTCTATCAATAGACAACTATCTTCAACTACTTCATACTATACCCAACCTCCAAGTTACAAACACCCCCCCTAAAAGAGGTATTATGATAAGGAGTCAAAATATAATATTTTGTAGCTAAGATAACTTTGATATTTCAAGTCCAATGATATTTGCATTACTAATATAAGTGAGATATGTCTTCATTGACATAGATTATTATCCATATGAAATCTTACTAGCAATATCATATCCAATGAATTAGTACTATACAATTCATCCACATGTCAACCTTAGACATCTCATGTCATGGTGTATGAGAATACACCCCTTAAAGGAAGTATCACATGTACTGATCTATCCGTCTTAATAATATATATTCTTATCAATACTATGATCATGGATAATTTAGATATTGAACATTTGCATATAAAAGAATCTCATTTCATAAATATACTTTATGAATTCCTTTTACACTATTCAAATATCATGGAACTCATTATTTAGTTTAATGCTCCAAGCAATACACATATAATGAAATATGACACTAAATAATGAATCATGCCTTTTATTAAAAATAAATAAACATTACATAATTTACATGATGCTCTTGAGCATATACTAACATAATCATCATCCAAATATTATAATATAATGATAATTACTTTATATTTTTTATTATATTTTATAATTGATTACATTATATCCTAATATACATTATATCTTATCAAATGTAATCTAACAATGTAAGTCAAAAGTCTCAATCATAAAATTATTTAAATATATCACATAAATAATTAAAACCTAAAACACATCCTAAATAAGCATATCAAAATCCAACTTTATATATTTATTTATTTATGTATTTAGCATTATAATAATATAAAAATATTATTTTATTAATTTTTTGATTTTACTTGTATACACTAACTATTGAAAATTTATTATTATGGAAATGTTTATTCTTTTCAGATTTAAAGGACATACCTTTTCTATCATTCAAAAAAAAAAAAAAAGAAACCACAAAATTCAAAAACTTAATTGGTTGGAATTGATATCAACAGTTTATGATTCCAACCTCACCACTTCAAATCTTGACAACTTGGGCCTTTTATAAATAAATTACGATATTCATAGTTTTTAATTTATATAAATTTTATTCTTTAATATATTTTAATACACAATCTAATAAATTAATTATGTGAAGTCGTTTTTAGAGATATATGTTTTTGTTTTATTTGCTAAATTGAATTTATTTTTATATTTCTTTCTCATTTATTTTTAATTTATTTTCCTTACTTTAGTATCAAAGTTATTTTTTTAACTTTGTTAATTGCCATTTTTTTTAAAAAAAATCATATTTTTAAAAATAAACATATCAACTCAAAATAGAAAAAAATCAACTCAAAATCTCATGAAATTTCACCAACCAAATACAATCCTAATCAAATATAATTACATAAAATAAATATAATTTAAATTATTTCATAACATTATCAAGAAAAAAATATACTAACATAAATTATAAATTCATTTCTGAAATTTTTTTAAATTTTGATTTTATTAAATAAATTCTTTTAGATCTATTTTTAAAAAAATATTTTTTAATAATAAATAATATTTTTATTTTTTAATAATAAATAATATTTTACAATTTTTTCATTTTTGATATTTTTTAACTTTTTATTTTTTAATATTGGTAGACATTGAGTGTCTTTGTTCTTAGCTTTGATGTTAACTTCAATATTTTAGAAAAAATATTGAAGTTTTGAATGTTTTTAAGCTTGGTACGGATGTATCATTTGGTTTCCTAGGTTGTACAGGCATACCGGGAGGTCGTACGAGGTGAAAAATTTGACAAAAGATTTAGTACGAGCTTACCACTTGGTGGTACAGCCGTATGGATGCTTCGACATCATTTTCGAGTCATCTTTTGGGTGTTGTACAGAGGTATTTCGTATGGGTCAAAATATGTATTTTTTAGCATTTTTTAAAATGTTGTATAACAGCTCTTTTTTGTAATAAATGCATCCCCAACGGTCATATAAGCTTAGAATATCTTATATAAGTGTAAATTAACTTTATTGGAAGTAAGAAATCAATCTACAATCATCAATTTCTTTGTTAAATACATTTTTATGCGTTTTTGAGTATTTCTTGATTTTTTAAGTTATAAATCCTTTGAAAATGATTTCTGGATTTTCAATCCTTGTTGTTCTTTCTCTTGGGTTATGTTTTGAGAGATAGGAAATTATTGTGATTGAGTGAGTTTAAGTGTAAGCCTTGATAATACACTTGTTGTAAGGGCTTTGTGTGAACCTTGGAAAAACACTAGAGATTGAATTCTTGTTAAAGAATTCATTGTTGTATTTGTGAAGTGATTAATGAAAACTTAAGTTGTTTGCTTAGATAAGTGGATGTAGACATTTGTTGGCCAAACCACTATAAATTTCTTGTGTTCCATTTTCCCTCTTTTCAACTCTTTTTGATTCTTGTGTTATCTTCACACTTGGGATTTCAATTGATATCAGAGCTTGAGCTCTATTTTTCAAGAATTAACATTTTTAGAGTTAAGATCAAATGACAATGTATTGTCTAGAGAGTTAATCTTATACAAGATCTCCTTTCTTTAATGGTATATATTACTTTTATTAGAAACATAGAATGGAGATATTCTTGGAGAGTGATGGAGTTGAATTGTGGAACTTTATTGAAAATGATTAGAATTCTCTTACAACTATCATTGAATGTGTATCCACATTGAAGCCTAGGGATAAGTGGAATATCAAAGAGAAGAATGCCAATGCTATGAGTAAAAAGGCTATGAATATCTTGTATTGTGCCATTAGTATAGAAGAGAATAGAAGAGTGTCTAATTGCATGACCGCTAAACAAATTAAGGATGATTTAGAAACACATCATGAGAGCACAAATCAAGTGAAGACCAAGAAGATTCAACTTTTGACTCATGAATATGAGTTGTTCACTATGAAGCAAAATTAGAATATATCGGAGATGTACAATAGGCTTATGGTGATTATCAAAGGTATAAAGAAGCTCAGAAAGAATTACACTAAAAAAAATATCAATAATAAGATCCTTAGAGTTCTTCTAAAGAATAATTGGGAAGCAAGGGTGATTGTGATTGAGGAAACAAATGATCTATCAATGCTTTTTACCAACATGCTTTTAGGAAAGCTTCTTACTCATGAGATCACCTTAAGGCAAGGTGTTGGAAGAGGAAAAGAAGAATCTACAAGTAAAGGACATGTAAAGAGTGAATGTCTTAAACCATCCAAATCATCCAAGAAGAAACCTTTTAAAGCCATTTGGGATGATGAGAGTGAATTGGATGATAAAAGCTTAGTTAGAGAGCATAGACTATATTTTATGGCAATGAAGGATGAAGAAGCTCTTAATAAGGTAATTACTTTTAACCAATCTCTTGATAATGAGTTTGATGACGAAGAAAGTGTCTTAAAGAAACTTTTAGTCAAATTTAAGCAATTGACTAAGGAAAATAAAGTTTTTAAATCTACAAACTTAACTTTGATAAATGAGATTGATTGTTTGAAAATGGAAGTAGATGCTTTAAGTTCATCTAAAAAGGAGTTTCAAAAATCATTTAAAAATGTTTCAATGTTGAAAATGCTTCAATTTTGAAAAAGGAAAAAGAAGGTATGTGTTTGGAAAATGAGAATTTGAAAAGAGAAAATGAGCTTTTAAAAGAAAACCTTTCAAAATTTGAAAAAGGTGGCATTAAAATTGATAATATTCTTAAATGCTAAAAACTCAAATTTAATAGGAAATGTATACGTTATGATGAAAATACTCCTTCTTCATCAAAAGTCCCCAAATTTCTCAAAGCTACTTCTATTAAGAAGGTTGCTAAGAGAAATGAAAGTAAAAAAGTTGAAAATTTCAATGCTAAGAGGTTTAAGACCTCAATTAGAAGTCAATTGCATAAGAATTGTAATTGCGGGGTAAAGCATTTCAATGTAAAGCTAAAAGTTGTGTGTTTGCATTCAAATGTCAAAATTGAAAATGACATGAAATGTGAATGAAGGAAAGTTCATTTTCATAGACCAAGAAGTCGGAAGTCTAAACCCTTTCTTGGTCATTGTCATTATTCTGACAAGTTTGGTCACTCTAATTATAAATGTTTTATAAGATTAAGTCACTTGAGATATATTTCAAATGACTCATATGAAGTTAACCCTCATGGACTCAAATACATTTGGATACCAAAAGTTAAATGAAGTTATTTTGTAGGTTTGCTTGAAGTTCACAAGATGAGAATGGATGAATATTCAAGCAACAAAATAAAGTTTCTTTTGCATTGGTGAATTTAAGAATAAGACTATGCAACTACTTAAGGGGAGTTGATATGATTGTTATGTGTGTTGATTGTGTTGGTATTATGTGTTGATTTTGTTTTTGTTTTAAAATATGAATTTTGAATATATGTATAAAGACATAGTTTAATGATTGATTTTGGCTTATTTTCTTTTTGATGTAGTTAAAGGGGGAGAAGTCTGATGAAAATGGATCTGTGAAAATGGATTTATATGCATTTTGAAAATAATTTTTATTAAGTATGAATTACGATGATGTAATTTGTTAAAGAGAGTTAATTTTAATTAAAAAGCATTTGGGATTTGTCAACATCAAAAAAGAGGAGATTGTTAGACCTTGGGGGTTTTTGATCTTAGTTTTGATGTTAAAAAATAATAGTTTTGAAAAATTATTGAAGTTTTGAATGTTTTTAAGTTTGGTACGAGCATATCATTTGGTTTCCTAGGCTGTACGGGTGTACTAGGAGGCCGTACGAGGTGGAAAATTTGACAGAAGGTTTGGTATGGGCGTACCACTTAGTAGTACGATCGTACAGATGCTTTGACGTTATTTTTGGGTCATTTTTTGGATGTCATACGAGGATACATGAACCTGTACGATCATACAGGTCAAAACATGTATTTTTTAGCATTTTTTAAAACATTGTATAACTATTTTTTCACATTACATACATCTTCAACGGTCATATAAGTTTAGAATAGATTATATAAGTGTAAATTAACCTTATTGGAGGTAGAAAATCAATCTACAATCATCAATTTATTTGTTAAATACATTTTTATATGTTTTTAAGTATTTCTTGATTTCTTGATTTCTTGAATTGTAAATTTCGGCTTTTCAATCCTTGTTGTTCTTTCTCTTGAATTATGTTTTGAGAGATAGAAAGAAATTATGATTGAGTGAGGTTTAGTATAAGCCTTGGAAAAATACTTGTTGTAAGGGTTTTATGTGAGCCTAAGAAAAACACTAAAAATTGAATTCTTGTTGAAGAATTCATTGTTATATTTGTGAAGTGATTAGTGAAAACCTAAGTTGTTTGATTGGGTAAGTGGATGTAAGCATTTGTTGGCCGAACCATTATAAATTTCATGTGTTCCATTTTTCCTCTCTTCAACTCCTTTTGATTCTTTGTTGCCTCCACACCTGAGATTTCAAATATATAATATATTATTCCTATAAACATATTCTTTAAAATTAAAAATTATTCAAATCAATTATATATTCATCAAAAAATATGTACAATTTTAAAAAAATCTCATTTTAATGATAAATTCGTTTAGATCTATTATTTTGTATAATAAAAAATATTTTTATTTTTTAATAATAAAGGACATTTTACAGTTTTTACATTTTTGATATTCTTTAACTTTTTATTTTTTAATATATAATATATTACTTCTTATAAAAATATTTTTAAAAATTAAAAATTATTAAAATATAAAAGTATATTATTTTAAATTAATATTTTAAAAATGATAATTTACAATTCTTGTTTCCAAATATACATTTCAAATCTTTTTAATACATATTACGTGTATATATGATATCTTTTCCAAAAATTTAAATTTTTTAAAATAATTTTTTTAATTTCATATTTTTGAAAAATATTTTTTTATATTTTCATATTTTTTGAAAGATTTTATTGTATTTTTAACTATATGAAAAATCATGATTAGAATATTTTTCAAAATATGTATGTATACAAAGAGTATACGACTAAGATATATGAAGTATATAATAGGGATATAAGAAATATATAACAGATTTATAAAAAGGTTTACAAAAATATATTTTTTATGACTTCAAATATTAAAGATACAAATATTTTTAATATATTTTATGAAATGCAATATTTGATAAGTTTACTACAAGTATATAATAGGTATATAAAAGGTTTATAAAATTATATTTTTTACAAGTTCAAAAAATCAGAGATACACATTTTTGCAATATATTTTACGAAACGTAAATTTTAATATGTAATGTTTACTATGAATATACAATTGGTATATAATAAATATAAAACAAAAATACAAAAGGTTTACAAGAGGAATATAATAACTATATCAAATACTCATAATCTAATCATTTATCATAACATTTATAGTAAAGAAACAAAAACAAACTCCCTTACAAATTGAAATTTGTTCTAGGTAAATATATCACTTTATATATTTATAAGTACATATGAATTTCATAGATTTTATGAAATTCAACCAGAAGTTTATCAATATTTAACAATGCAACCACAATCTTTTTTGTATACAAGAAAACTAGAGATTCATTTGATTTACAAAGATTTCTTGATCATTAATAGGTTAAATCGAGGAAATCAACAAAAAATGTCTCCCTCACTATGAATTAAGCGAATCATGCAACAAAAGAAAAAGAATTGTGTTGTTCTGACCTTTTATGTTAGAATCTCATAACTTTTGATCTCAGTTACTTCATCTTCTTATTTTTTTGTCTGCAATTCAATTATAACTACTTCTTTTTGTATTATGTCGACTTCCTTTAAGCTTGTTTTATATTTCGTAGCAGGATCATTTTCTTCCAGAAGAGCTTCTTTCTAGTATGTATTAATTGAATGAGTACTTTTCAAGGCCTCATTTGAAACATTTTACATGCCTTCAAAAGTTTCGAAGCTCATTATCATGGATAAAAGTCGATCAGTATATGAGATTTTCAGCAAGAGCCGCAAGTGCCAATGAAAACAAAGAGATTGAGATGAGCGGTGAGGAGATCACAATGGGAGAAGAAATCAATGAATTAAGTTTTATGGAATCTGAACTAGAGAATGTGAATGAACAAGCTGATACTTACCAGGGTGAGAATCTGGATCTACATAATGACCAAAGTCTTGATAAACCAGAATATGTTGAACTTTCAAAAGTAAAAGAACTAAAAAACCTAGTTGAAGAGAAAGAGAGTTGCAAATCAAAAGTTTCTGAAGATGGAATGCCAAATACCTAATTTCATCAATTTGAACAAATTAATTTGTTTGGTTCAATTCTTTTGAGTATTTCAATTCATTTGTAAATATATATTCATTTCTAAATGAATTTTCATGGATGATTTTAACAAGATAAGGGATTTTAAATTTAGATTAAGGAAAAAAAATATGAAAAAGAAGAAAAAAAGTATAGATATATGAAAGAATAAATAAATAAAAAAGAATAACAACAATATAAAACAAAGAAGAAAATGAATAAGAATAAAGAAAAATGAAGAAGAAGAAGAAAGGGTATAAGAGAAGAAAAAAGAAGCATATAAGAGAAGAAGAAAATTAGGAGATATGAGATATGAAAAAAAAAAGATATGATAAAAAATTTTTAAAAAAGTAATAGAAGATAAATGAAAAATTGGAGAAAATTTAAAGAAATGATATATTAAAGATAATTAAATAAAAATTTAAAAAATATATTTCTAGTTAAAATCAGATATATTTTTAAAAATAACTTTTTCATCTTATATTTTTAAAAATATAAAATAAAAAATTGTATATTGTTATAATTATCCCTTTCTTGGACCATCAATTCTCTGGATACCTCACCTTATTACTTTACTTTTAGATCAAAACAGAATTTTAATTTTAGGTGTTGTCACACTTTCTAACACGTGTTCCTTCGGTTCATATATTTAAAAATGATACTACCCCACGAATAATTCCAATAATACGGTTTTATCCGAAAATAAAAATTCAATCATAAAAAAATTTCGATCATATCATAAATATATAAATAAATAACAATTTTCTTTTTACATTTTAATGATAAAAAAATCAAAAGTTTTGATTATATTATCATTATTTAAGTGAAATTTATTACATAGAAGAACTAAAAAATATATTATTTAAGAGAAAAATTCTTGAATGATTCAAATTCATCACTTAATATTATAAATCCATTAATAATATATTGATATATGTCAATTTTTATTAAATATCAGGTGTTGATTGATTTTATATTGATTATATGTAATTATCATTAATTATTACTATGTAAATAATAATCAATGAATGCTTGATATTTAATAAAAATTAATATATATCAATATATTATTAATAGATCCATAATCCTACATGAAAATACCAAGGAATCTTTGATTGGTGAAGAAGAGTTGAGAAAAGAGAGGAAAAGAAGAAAAAGAAGAAAAGGGGAAGATACATATGAATCTGTATGGCTAAGGACATGTCAGCAAGAGGGTACTTCCGTCTTTTGCTTGTTCCCTTTCTATGTGGAGCTCGATCTTTCCTCATAAGGTAATGTAATGATGCCTTTTATCCCTTTCCTTATCTTATCTTAAATTTACCAAAGTCACTCCACTTTATTATACAATAATTTAGTTTTATTTTCATTAATTTTTTTACATGCATTAACAAGTAATAATATATAAATTATCATATATCCATATAAACTGAATAAATTGATTAAATTAATAATATTTCATAATTATGGTTTGTTTTTTTTTATTTAATGCAGTTTTTTTATGATGGTATATTTTAATTTTCAATTTTCAGTTTGATTATATTTTTAATTAACTAAACCAAGTTAAAAAATCACAAAAGAAATGAATTGAAAAATAACATTATTTGGTTTCCAGTTATATTTTATTTAGTTTGATTTTAGATTTTTTATATTGGATCTCAATTTTTCTATATTTGAAATTTAAAACCTTTTGCTTTATTTCTTTAGAAAATTAAAATTAGGGTGTATATATATATATATATATATACACACACACACTTGTTGACTTTCTTCATTTTCATGGTTTCTAAGACGCATATTTTATAATATCCATCAACCATATCAAATCCTCCCAAAATTATAGATTCCAATTTCAAGGACCCAACTTCTTATGAGAATCATCTTTTCTTCAACTCATCAAACATCACATGAAATGATCCAATTCATCAACCATACATACATACATATATATATATATATATATATATATATATACACACACACACGTGTCCATATATAAGAAATACCATTTTTCTTTATTTTTATGGCTTCCAAAAATAATTTAATCGATTATAATTAATGCTAAAAATATAAACATTTTGAGTAGAGAGATTAGGTTATGACCCATAAACCTTCATTACTTTAAATTAAAATAATAATAATAATAAGCCACCTTCGCACTATAATATAAGCCACCTTTGTACTATATAATTAATTATAAAATTTCTCTAAATCGAAAATCTATTATTTTGTGGTTATTAAAAAAATGGTTGTGATGACGAACTAAATGACGCAAATTGATCACATTTGATTATATTTATAATGTTAGTGAGATTATTATTATAATATTATATAGTTGGACTTGCAAACATATGCATTAGTTTATATTATCATCATCACCATTACTTAGCCAAAATAGTATCCTTTTAATTACGGTGACTTCTTCTGCCTCCATTCCATTTTCTCGTACCCTTACAACAAAATGGTTTAAATCGAAATTCGTAATCCTTACCATAAATAGCACAAGCTTTACACACACACACACACTCTCTCTCTCTATATATATATATATAATCGAATCAATTAAACATTGAAATTAACAAATAGTATCAATTTACATTAATTTTATTTGTGTGATGGAATTAAATTTAAAATTTTAAAAATAAGATGGATTTTGAAAGTTTTAATTTAGTTGGTTAGGAAAAGGAAAAAAGGTAAAAGAGGGAAGTGAAGTCTTACGCAAATTTCAACATGATTTAGGGGAATAGAAGTAATATATAATATTTGATGGAAGGGAAGTGTGGATGTTGTTAGCATGAGGTTATTATGACAAGTCCTTCTCATAATAAGTCATTTCTGACTGCTTTTACCCGTTAAAAACTGATTCGACGGTGACTACTCATCTCCATTTCTCCCATGGTCTTCAAGATTCTCACTTCCCTTTTTCTATATCCTCATATATTTAAAATAAAAAGCTTCAAGCTTGTAGATATTATCCTTTCTTCCACTACATAAAGTTTCTATGCTTATGATTTATATATTGAAATAGTAAATGATTTATGTAAATAATGAAATAAGATGAAATAATCTTGTTAATATATTGAATTTCATTTTTATAAACTTATATTTTGTTTTGAAAGTCCAAATGATGCTACATTATGATAAGGAGTCAATCTAGATTGTCATTGTCGTATATGATAATGATGATGATAATATTGACATTGATCATTTCAAGATAATGAGAGATTGCTATGCATGCAGTCTTCCCGGTTGGGGTTGTTGCTGCTGCTGCTTGGACGATCAATCTACAAATGAACATGACTATTAATCAGCATTCAACAATTATACTTAAACTACATTTACTAATTTAATAACTAATTATTAAAATTATCTTAATTATAAGAGAAAAACCTGAGGAGCTTCTCTTTCTCTGCTGAAGCTTCCTAAAGATTGAACGTGGGTTTGACTTTGACTTAGAAGCCCCATTGCTTCCTCACTTTGTTCATCGCTTTCACCACTTCTATACATATTGATTTCCTGATATTTTTTTTAAAAATTTATCATCCAACCTCATTAATTAAAATCATATAAATAATATATTCAAATAATTAATTCACAATTACCTTAGCTTGAATTTCTTGATTTCGTAAATCGATATTGAATGTACTTGATTCAAAATGTTGATCAATAATTCCATATTTTCGTCTATCATAAACCATTTGTACGCTACTTTGATTCATATTTGAACTTCCTAAACTCAAATCAAGATTATGATTTGTAAAAGATTCTGAAAAAAAATATATAAATTAATGCATGTTAATATTTAAATATATATATTTGATACTACATTAAATATTCAACTGGATTCGAGCTTTCATTACCTTTACCAATGTATATGATTTAGATCAAACATTATACATTGCTTACCAATGGAAGAAGTAAGCTCATTCTCGTAAATGGCAGGATCAAAATTGGTCACGGCCTCCTTCCCATTACACTTAATTGCAGCTTTGTCGTAAGCTCTACAAGCATTAAATGTATGAAATAGCATCGTAAAAAATATAAAATAAAATAATTTTATCGATTTGATTCATATGTAAAATGCATAAACATGATCAAAATAACT
The DNA here is from genome assembly GCA_948192965.1 of Dalechampia spathulata. Classification (NCBI taxonomy): domain Eukaryota; kingdom Viridiplantae; phylum Streptophyta; class Magnoliopsida; order Malpighiales; family Euphorbiaceae; genus Dalechampia; species Dalechampia spathulata. The sequence continues at coordinate 45,008 of CANYBF010011048.1, read as the reverse complement.
AAAATGTGAAGAAGAAAAGCCAACCTTGCTGCTTCAATCTCAGAATCAAACAACCCCAGATAAACATACCTGCAAACCCAAAAAGAGGACGAACAAAAACATCAAATTTAACATAAGAATGAAAATTTTATCATATAATATAGGAAAAAAAATAAAAGGAAAGAAAGAAGAATATGAGTCACTTTTTGCCTAAAAATTGGCCCATTCGAGCTTCCCATCTTCCACATTTGTGCAAAGTCACGCCTCTATATTTAGAACTACCTCTCGGAAAACCGGTGCTTTGTCTTCGTAGAAAATGCACAAATTCTTCCTTTGTCAGGTTATTCATCTGTTTTACATACAAACAAAATCATTCTTTCATCGTCATCTTTGTTATCATCGTATGCAATTACGAAATCAGAAAGTTCTTTTTGAAAGATTGATCATATGTTTCTTTGTTTTTATTAATATCTATGTAGCATTTCCTTGGCTTGTTCTTGAATATACCATGATCGTAAAAGGAAAGAAATGAATGATTAAACCTGTTGTAAGTCTTGTTTATAATCTTGAATGCTGAAATTTATATCTGCCTCCATTCCTCTAAACTTGATAGCTGCTCTATCATATGCACTAAGATCAAGTTAAAGCAAAACAACAACAAAAAAAACCAAAAACAAAAAGAATATGTATTATTATATTAACAAGTTTGAAGATTTGGATTCTTTAAACAGCGAACTGAAATAAAAAGGCAAAATGATATATAAGCTTAATACCGTGCAGCTGCATGTGCAGTGTCAAATCCACCTTACATACACAGGAAGCAAGAAATATTATCAGAAAAAAAAAATTCATTTCATAGCAGGAAGGAAAAGGAATCAAATTTTAATTATTACCCAGATAAACTTGCTTTCCACAATCCCTGCATCATTGATATGAAGAAAAGAATTAATCGGCCAAGAATTTTTGCTTTGCTTTTTTCGAGAAAAGCTCAGTAAATGAAAGGTCAAGAAACGAGGGAAATGAATAATAGTTACTAACCATATATGGGATTCCCACCGGCCAGTTCTCCTGTAAAAAGTAACGCCGCGATATTGCGAGCTTCTTGACCGTGGCCCTCGTCGGCTTTTCTTTACAGGTTGTGGATATTGTAAAGATTTTGGAGAAGCAACTGATTCATATTGGTGAAAATTGAGTCCGACACGGCTAGTCCGATGGCAGTATCCAGTTTGAGCTCCACCTCCACCACTGCCACCGGGAAAGGCTGCTGTAGTTTCTTGATCGTAAACAGGAAAGAATTTCCGGGTTACTAGTTGCTCACTGCTGTTTAAGGACTGATCATTGGAAAGAAAGAATCCAAATAATTTACTAGTGTTCTTTTTCTTGATTAATCTACTACCATCTTCATCTTCTGATCCATCTTCTATTACAACAGCAGAACTTGAATTTGAAACGGATCCGACCCGTTTTCCCTTATAGTCTTCTCCATCTACAGACGTTTTCTGCGACGAATATCCTTCGGATTCGTCGTCCTTTGTTTGATCAGGTGAGCCATTCAAGTCCCACATTATTTTCAAACACGAAAACTAAAATAAATAAAACAAAAAATGAAACCTGTAGCTAGTATTTAAACAACCAAGCAGATTCTTGATAACACAATCTTTAACATTAACGGTGGTGGTGGCGGCGGCGGCGATGGTGGCTGGTGGAGAAAGTAGCCGTGGCTGTAGCTAAGGAAGGAAAGAAACTAGCAATTGAACATTGACAAGGGACATAAAAGAAAGGCCAAAAAAGGCTTCTAATGCTTCTTTTTCCTTCTCTCCTTTAAAGACTTCGTTATTCTGCTTTATTTTGGTTGGATATTCAGAATTATCTTGGAAAATAATATTCTGCAATTTTTTACAGGATGATGATTGGCTGCAGTTTAAAGATCAAAACAGAATTGTGAAGAAGACGTTCAAACAAAAGAAAAGGAATATCATCAATGGAATCAAAGAAGGGACTCTCTTTATAACAGCATCGTTTTCTCTGTTTTATATTTATTTTTTTATTTAAAGTGTATAGTATTCTTAAAATTATATATATATATATATATATATATATATATATATATATATATATTAATTATATTCATTTTAATAAAATATTATAATCAATTAAATTATTTTTCCTTCGAATACCTAGACTAAAGATAAAAATAATGTGATTTTTAAAAATAATTTCCAAAATAATGTGTTTTGGAAAATATTTTTCAAAATAATGTGATAATTTTGATATAAAATTATTATATTTTTTACAAATGAAATCGACAATAGTACTGTTGATTTCACTTGTAAAAAAATTTGACTCGTATATAGAAATCGGTAAACTAACAGTCGATTTCAGTGGTTCAATCTACGAGCCGATAATTTGTCAATTGAACTGAAATCGATAGTACTGTTACCGATGTAATTCCACAGTCCTAATAATTACATGATGATTATATGTAAATATAATTTATATTAATTATTAAAATGTAAAATTGGTGAATATAATTTATAATAATGATTAAAATATAAAATAAATGAATATTTTGTAGATGATAATAATAAATTGAATTAGTAAATTAAGTAAGTAATTTTTAAAAATAATGTAAAAAGATAATGATCATATAATATTAATGTTAATAATATAATATTAATATTATGATAATAATAAATTGAATTAGTAAATTAAGCAAGTAATTTTTGAAAATAATATAAAATGATAATTTGTTAATGTTAATAATATAAATGATATAATGTAGGAAAGGAAATTTAAAATACATTATTATGTATATTTGTTTAAATATTAAGAAAAAATAAAGTGAATCATAAGCAAGTTAATTTTCAAATTAAAAAAAATATAAATAATTATGAAAAATATATTCATTATTTGATTAATTAATCAAAAATGTATGAAATTATTTTTATGAAAGAATTTCAATTATAAATTACATATTTATAGTGGAGAAAATAAATGAATTTTATTGTTTAGATAAATGAAAATAATAACATAAATAAAATTAAAAATGAAGTAAGTTTTGTAATATATGAAAATATATATCAATGAATTTAGAGTAAGATTTTTATAAAATGAAAATTAAATGATTTAGAATATTTATTTTTATAATATATTAATCACTTGGTAAATAGTGAAAAATTTATAATTGTTAATAATGTATTTTAGATGATGTATTTTAGATAATTGTTAAACAAATATACATAATAATATATTTTAAATTTCCTTTGATACATTATATCATTTATATTATTAACATTAATAAATTATCATTTTACATTATTTTCAAAAATTACTCACTTAATTTACTAATCCAATTTATTATTATCATAATATTAACATTATATTATTAACATGAACATTATATTATCATTATCTTTTTACATTATTTTTAAAAATTATTTACTTAATTTAATAATTCAATTTATTATTATCATCTCCAAAATATTCATTAATTTTACATTTTAATTATTATTATAAATTATATTCATCAATTTTACATTTTAATAATTAATATAAATTATATTTATATGCAATCATTATGTAATTATTGGGACTGCCGAATTATATTCAAATCGGTAACAGTATTACCGATTTCAGTTTAATTGATAGATTGTCAGCTCGTAAATCAAGTTACTGAAATCGACTGTTAGTTTATCAATTTCTACACACGAGTCAAATTTTTTACAAGTGAAATCGATAATACTATTGTTGATTTCACTTGATAAAAATGTAATAATTTTATATCAAAATTATCATATTATTTTGAAAAATATTTTTTAAATCACATTATTTTAAAAATTATTTTAAAAATCACATTAGTTTTTGTCTTTAGTCCCGAATACCGAGGTTCATGTTGATTTTTTAGTTTGATATTTTATTTAAATTTAATTTAATAAAAATAATTATTATCTTTACTTTTAAAGCAATTAAATTTATTAGAGTACGATTTAAAATTCTTCATTTTAGATTTTTTTTTTTTAAGAATATAAACTATTTATCCGCTAGATTAAATTTATTTATTTTTCTCGTAAAACAACACAAGAAACACGTGGAGGGAGGAAAGAAAAGGAAAGGAACGGAAAGGAGAGGAGAGGAGAGGAAAGGAAAGGGAGGAATGAGAAATGGGGAAGCGAGTGATGAGACGAAAATCATTCCAGAAAAGAACAATCCAAAAGTACCGGAAGTGGACAGTGTACCTTATCTCCAAGTGATCTCTTCCCGTTGATGAACAAGCCTTGGTGTATATGCTCTGAATCATGGAGAGGTAAATTTCTGATTCTGAATATTAGAATTTACCTTCTGCTGTTTATAATAGTCTCTTGCTTGTGCTTGTGATTGCTATTCGACTTTTGTGCCAAATTCTGCAATATTTTCTCTCTAGAGGTCCTTTTGGATTTATCGATCATGTTGGTGTCGTGTTGATAGAAATCCTTGCTTGCTTGCTAATTTAGTTTCTAGTTATAGCCGTTCCCTTGTCTTCAATCATTTTAGCAGCAAGCTTTTGTTCAATTCCTGTTTCTTGGATAATATAGCTTAGAGCAAATAGTAAACAGAATCTTTATGGAGATATTGCTACATTACTGCTATTATTCTTCATGATGGTGCCGGTCAAGAGAGTGTGGTTCGCAATTTCCTGATACGTGCCGCCAACTGGTTGTTGTTGATGGTTCATTATCAAGTAGTACTGGTAGTGGTAATGATTGGCATTGTTTAAGGCCAAGCTTGTAGTTTTTGCTAGTAGGAGTTTTGTGGCTTTTATGTTTAGCAGGTGGTCAAGCAAGGAAGGTACTGGTTCAAATCACAACCTGTGAATGATCTTTGTCAGATTTTCGTTTTCATAGAACCATGTTGGTTCTTATATTGGCCTTTGTTTTGTTTCTTGAAGAAATTTTGCCCCTTTCGATTGCTTAACGTCTAAATCTGCCATTGCCATCTTACATGTTCTTCTGAGATGGCTTATGATGCTTCTTATAGCTTATAGGCACGTTGAGAAGCAAAGCTAATTAGCCGCATCTCATCTACAATTTTATCAAAGTTCCAAGACTAACCAAAACTGAGGTTAAAGGTTCTGTTCTATTTGAGTGGAGGTTCACAAGATTTTACTCAATCCGAGAGGTTCCCTCGTCAACTTCATTTTTGCTCCATATGGTGAATAGCATGTCCGCTCATAACATAGCCATTTATTGCCTTCACGCCGACCGTTTGATTTAGTTTCTACTTGATTGGGATCTCAAAACATTTTGCCAAGTTTTTTATATCATTTATTAATGAAAGTCACCTGTGACATGAACCGCAGGTCTGTAAAACCATTATTCAATTCTAAACAAAAAAACTGTAAATGGCTTCCATTTTTATAAATAAACTGCATAATGGTAAGCAATCACATGACTTTGAAAAGTTCTTTTTAAGTGTTGGTACTTTTTAACTGCCATAAACACCAAAGAGTTACGTACTGGAGGACTGGTATATGCTGTAAACATGTCAACAAAAGCTAAAGACCAAATTTCTGTGGAGATACAACAATAGCAAGTTCAACCAAGCAGTCAGACATTAATGGCCACTGAGAATTACTTGAGAAATTTCAGCAAAAAGGATTGTTTACCATTACATAATTGCTTGTAGTGCGGGCAACTTACAGTTACCAAAGAACCAGTAGTTCCTATAGAGTTTTCGAATCAGACCAGCGGTGGATACTGTTTAGCTTGCTGACGTACTCTTTTCTTGTACTCGACAGCATCCTGCAGCAATAATAGGAATTTGAAAAGTTACATCATCTAAAATTAATTAATCAGGGGGTATTATTGGGAAAATATACAACCATAATAACCACATTATCTTAATACGTGTGGAACTAACCATAAGCCTATTATTTTGGGACAAAGGGTGTAACAAACTTTGGTTTAACCGAACCATCAGAAGCCCACCGGGTTTGCCAAAACAACATTTGAAATGGATATACGACAATTTTCTAGTTTGTTGATTTCTATACACTCAGAAAGTAAAGGTTCTAAACTTATGATGGTGATGAGAGAAGAAAGTTTCGGGAAGAGTCAAAACAAAACACAGGGCAACAAATCTTCTGCCATTTATATGAACTAAGATCGACTATAGTTGTATATTGATCAGTATACCTGGATAAAGAGATGATAACCTTCAGTTTGGGCAGGATCGGCAGGATTGGGCTGGTCCAGCAAATCCTGGATACCTACTAGAATTTGCTTCACTGTGATGGCTGGTCTCCATCCCTATATAAACCGAAAAGCACATGGAACATTTATATGTTGCAAGAAATATCATCAAACATGTATTTGTGTAAAGTATAAGGACCTCCTGAACAAAATATAAGATGCTTACACTATCTTCATTGAGGATTGACAGGCACACAGTTCCGGATGGGTAGACATTAGGATGAAAGAAACCTTGAGGGAACTTACACTTTGGTGGCTTACTAGGATAATCTTCACTGAAGTGGAGTGTAAGGGGAAAGTAGCCACCCTCCCAATCAGTCTACAATATCAAGAAAGAAAATTTTCAGCATATCCAATTTGAAAAGAAGAAATTATTACAGATAATAAAACTACATCCAGTTTTAAGTCTCTTCCTAAATATGTCAACAGATCATGTGCTAACTTTAGAAATAGATCAATGAACTACCATACCTACACATGACTTGAAGAAATACACCATAAATATACCTTTACAAGATGAAAAAATCAGAAGTAAAAAAAAGTCATCTCATGGCAGCCTCTTTATGCCATATCAAACTTTGGCATACACCTGAAGCTTTCAAGAAAATATAGCTTCGCTAGTCCAATTTTTTTCCTTTGATTTTTTTCTAAAGACAAAGGAGCGTGAATAAGAGAATTAAGTGTCTTGATAAAGGCACTACTTCCTCTACATAGGTATTGTTGTGATTATAGAATAGGCACATTGTCAAGTACAACTTGCCTTGACATAAATTTATAGACAAGCTGTACCGTAACAGAATACACAACAATACCAGAAAACGTTCAGTGATTCAATACAGAAGAAAATTAAAAGGGGGGAGACAATAAACTTATCAAGATTACTCAGAAAGCAGGCAAGCAGCTACTGAGTTTTCAGCAAATATCTGCTTTTATGATTTGGAAGAGATCCATTTCCTAGAAGAAAGAGGAACAATTACTAACAACCAAAAAAAACATATAACGTGAGACTGAAAACAATTGGTACTTAACTACCATCCATGCCACTACTATCAAATACATATGCAATCATGAATATCTAATTTAACCTTTTTGACATCCACCAATGCCTTCAAATTCAGATGAAAATACAAGTAACTGAGAAGCAATTACAGTTTACAACTACATAATTCTTTAAATGATTATCTGGAAAAGTAAGAGACATGCACTTGCACAACCGCAGTAATTTGAAGGAGTAAAAAGTCACTGGTTTTAAAAATTAAAAAAAAAATTCACTAATTTAGGATCCTGTTACTACTGGAAAATGTTTTTCGGGGAAGTACAGTCTTGCCAATGCTATTGTACGACGAATCAAAAAAACTGGACAATGGAACATGGTTTTTCCAGTCAAAGTAGTGAAAATAGCTATTCTCAACGGCTTTCCATTTCAAGCAGTTTCTGGACACACAGCTGCTCAGAAAAAAGACAATGATTTTCACAAAAATACATAACCGAATAGAGCATATTTATCACCATCAGCTCCTATGATTTTCAACACATAATATTCAAGGTTGGTCAAAATCTCTAAACATTAAAAGGTAGCTTTTAATTAAAAATTTTTTCTATGCATAACCAGACAACATAAAATAAATTATTATTCTGGAAAGAACAATTGCTTTTCAAAAACTGTTTTTGTAGATAATATTGTTTTTGAAAAAAAAAAAAAAACCAAACATTAAACTTGCAAGAGAATTTCTCTAATTAGGAAGGAAAAACAATCATAGTTTCATAGCGGAGGTTACTAACTCGTGCTAGAATCATTGTAAGCAACACACTGAGGAAGAATGCATCACATCAATGACCAAGCTAAAATGCAAGAGTAGATGATTATTGCAGCACTGAAACAATGGGTGAACCACATACGTGGTTACATGTGAACAATTTTTACTGAACACCGGCTAGAACCTCGGAACTGCAAAAAGGAAGTATCCACTCAACAAATATTAGAATACAACAAACTATTCCAGCAAATAGTCATGCTCTTCACTCAATCCTTCAAGTAAATCGCGAATGAAACACAAGGCATCATAAAATACATATCTCTTAACATTAATTAACATTTTCTTGAAACTGTTAAGATTCTCAAATAAACATAAAATCAAATACTTACTACAAGAAGGTCGGATTTGAAAATAAACAAACCGAAATTCATAAGGTCCCTTCAGAATGAGGGACTATGACGGATGAAATTAAATTATTTCATTAATTTGTAAGAGTGAATTTCATGGTTTGAATGTAAAAAAAACATATAGTTAATAGTCCACCAAAACATAAATTCCAACTTAGGAATCAATTTTCTCATTTCAAAGGAATGTGAAAACTCAAATGAGAGGTGAATTTAAACCAGATGAAAACAAAGAACGCAACAGAGAATTTCAACTACAAAGCCCCAATAATTGATTAATATTTTCACTTATATTGAGAATAAGGCATACATTCACAAGCTCAATTCAAAACAAAGCTACGCAATGATTAATCATAAACTAACAAAACAAATCAAAACGATCGTTTCACTTATCAAAGACAACAGTGCAAGTAAGACTTTACGGTTTACAAATTTGAAGACTTACACCAGCTTTTCCAGGAATAGTGCAATGCCACACCATCAGATTCACCGTTCCATCCGGTAAAGTCTCCGGCTTAGCTACAAAACCCTAACTCCATGGAAAAAAATTCAAAAAATCAGATAAATTCAAAACCGAGAAAAAATTTACGAACCTGAAAAAGAAACTTCTAAGCAAACAAAAAGACGAAACAAGAAAATTAAACCCGAGCAAAGAAAAAACTTGCAGATTAAATTTTTATCACTCGTAAACAGAGGAAAAACACTGAAAGAGCAAAAGTAACAGACGTGAGGATGGTTTTTACGCCAAGCCTTGCGTTCTTCGGCAAGACGACCTCTCGCTATGCCTCCCGACATTTCTGAAGTTTCTCTCCTCTGTTTGTTTTTTTTCTTTTTTCTTCTCTCTGCACGATCCTCAATCTCGAATAAATAGGGTTTTTTAAAAATATTTAAAAAGCGCAAGCAAATATTTAAAAAGAAAAAGAAAATGTAAAAGATGTTCTTCCGAAAATACCCCGTATAAATGAACTAGAACTCATGAAACGATCTGTTTAACGTTATATAGTTTTAATTTTTTAAAACTGCAACATATAAATATCTACAGTAAAAAATGTATCATTTTTGTAATTAAACCTTTTATTTGAACATCATTTCTGAGCTTTATAATTTATAATTAATTAAAATAATTTATTCAACTATTAAAAATGTGTTAAATTAATACTTAATTATCTATTATTGTCTTATTAAATTAAAATTTCTATATTTAAACTTATAGTTTTTAATTTTACCTATATGGCTCAATTGGCTCAATTTGATATTAATATCATCGTATGAATTTATCGATAATATTTATGATTAACAAACTATTAATTCAAATTTCAGATAAAATTATTTTTATTGATATAGTTAAAAATTAATTGATTGAATTTTCAATATTTTTTATATTTTTATAAATAAGTTGGACAAGTATCCCGTTAATCAAAATATAATTTTAAAATGTACTATTGTAAATTTACCACTATATTATTTTTAAGTAACATTATTTATATAACTTATAAATGTATCCAAGCAGTGAATTTGATTAACCCCTTAAATATTTTTTAAAAATTAAAAAATAAATCAAATAATTGAAAATAAAAAGGAAGAAAATTGAAATTGACTTGTTCTTTGAGATTGTTAACCGAATCCGATAATTGATGGGCTGTACGGTATCCACATATTTGAATAAAACGAAATAAAAGTCAAAAAGAAGTGGATTAAAAAAGGGGAAATTGGCGTGAGAACAACGCCACGCCACCACTTGACGGCTCACGTAAAAGAATTATTTTATTTTCGCACAGAAAGCAGATAAGGGCCTTTTGTTTTCTCGATGTGGATTTCCATGCCCTTTCCTAATTTAATATTTATTTAATATTATTCCATTATATTTTAAATGCATTAGAATTATGGATTAAGAAAATATTTATAGTTATCATTTATAGTGAAGCAGTTTTCCAATATTTCATATAAAAATAATATTTTTTTATATATTTCTACCATATTAAACTCTACGCTAAATTTTATTACAATTTGAAAATCATCGTTTTTTTAATTAAAAAAATCCTTTCCTTAGGTGGAAATCAACGTCCTAGCTCAATACGGCCCAATCAAAGCTCACATAGCTAAAGTCTAGAAGCCCATGATGGGGCCCATTTGTACCGACCAATCTCCGCTGCCGATCCCGATATCCGGTCCAAGTAGAGAAATTTTTTAAAAGAAACCGATCCAACCGATGGGTTGGATCGAATAAAAGGAAAAACATGCCCACCAATGCGATGAACAAATAATAACAATAATAAGCATCATTGTTTTTATATAATAATAATGGATAAATCAATGTCATGGACAAAGTTTTAGGCTTTTAGCTGTAAATTTTCAGCTTAAACCATCATTAATACTGCTTTTCATCTTTTAATTATATTTCTCTTAAAAAATAATGATCATAAAAAGGGATTGTCGTTCTCCAAATGTAATTGATTCTCTATTTCTTTTTATTTTAATTCTATTTTTATTTAAATAATGCAGTTAAAATCCTGCATTATCCTAAATCCAAAATCTAATTAATACTCCGAATATAATCATTGTTTAGCCAGAAAGATGCCGACCCTCCCATGATTATGAAGGCACTGTATTGGTCAGGACCGATTTATTTTATATTGCAATATTTCATATGTCAATATGCTGTTAAATCAAATTAATTATGCCTAAAATAAAAATAAGATTATTAATTTATCATCCAATTTTCAATCACATAATATCTCTTCGATTCCTTTATGATAAAAATCATTATAAAAATATATCAATATAATTATTTATTTCATGATTTTAATTTTTAAATTTAATATATTAAATTTATATAAATAGATTCTATTCATAATAATATAAAGAGATAAAACATTTGATTTCTTATCATATTATTAAATCAATCTTTATGAAATCTTAATTTGAACAATTTTAATATATAGTCAATTTATGAAATTATTGTTGGTAATCATTTAGATTATTTTATTATTTATTTTTAAAAAATTTATATTTGCTTTTTCGCTTTCTTCACAACTCCCCCTTTTAGGGTTTGAAAGGCAATAACATGTGGACTTCTGGTGCAGCCTAATCATTCAGGATATCTGCAATTACTACCCACACATTTTACTATGCACCTTTTGTTTTTGTATTTTTTTTTATAATTTTCCCTCCTTTACTGAAGAGATTAATTTCGAGAAAATGTGTTTATATTTCAATATATCAGAAAATACAATTATTAATCAAAATTAGAATCATAAACAAAACGAATGAAATTTGATTTATTTATTATATAATCCAACTTAATGATTTTAATGAAGCATTATTACTGTAAACTTGATATTTTTCTATATTTTTATTTATAGAGATAAAGTTGCCTTCTTCACATGTTTAGATTCTGATTCACTTGTAATTTTCAGATGAATTGATGGTATAAGATCACGATAAATCAGGGGAGGGCAATAAAATATTAAAAAAAAAAAGGAAAAAAGGAAAAGCTTTTATTGGGTGTGTGGAGAACAGCCAAGAGATTAGATCTGAACAAAAGATGGCAACATCATGTGAACAAAAGCGAGACTTAATCTCAAGATAACCAAAAGCTTAACGTACGATTCCTTTATCACACTCCACACTATTTCTAATCCATATTCAACAAATATTATAATATTTTATTTATAAATATTTAATAAATATTTAATATTTTTTTATACCAAAATCATATTTTAAATTTCACTCCCTCGTAAATAAATGGAAAGAACCGTTTAAGGAATATGAATGTCATAAATATCGTTTAAAAATAATTATATTTGATTTTAATTTTTATACTATTAAAATAAAATTGCACATGATAAAATGTGAGTTGCACGTGCATGATACTAGGATTATTTGTGTTAATTTGAACAAAATACTAAGATTATGCCGTGGATATTTAAATGGCAGCAGTTTCCTATCTCTTGAAATCATAATTTATTTGACCTTTTTCAGTCAAAAAGTACATTATTCATTGTAATTTCGCCTCGCTGTACGCATTATTTACTGGTACTTGTGCTTCCTTTTGATTTTCTCAAGGCCATATATCTCGTGGTTATATATATATATATATATATGATAAAACAAGTATTTATAAATTTAGTGAAAATAAAAGAGTGGATGACTCGAATGAGACAAAAAAAAAAAGACCGATTATATGAGTTTAATCTGAACCTGTAATTTCATAGATAATTTAATATGAAAGTGTGTTCATTAGAACGGTAGGTAAATTAGGCTTTTTGAATGTTCAACTTTTTAATTTGATCTTTTGACGTTACCCTTTAACTTCAAAAGCAACTTAGTCAATTAAGTTATCACCACCAATCAATGTATTTAAGCCTTTTCTTTATTATTCTCCCATCACTTTGCCCCATCATTGCCCTTTTGCTTTTCCAAATACTTGCTTCTTCTCTTCCTTCCCTTGCCCTATAGTCCCTCTATCACATTTTTTTTTATTTAATTTAAGTTTTAAAATATCATTTCAAATTTTAGCTTTTTTCAACTTGAATTAATTTGTTGTTGAAAGCTTATCATGCATTGTGTGAATTTTAATTTTATAAAATATATAAATTTTAGATTTTCATAATACTTAAATTTGAGATATTTAATTAATAAATAAAATTTATTGTAACTCGTGTTAATGTTGGTGGAATGATATAATAATTAGTAGAATTAAAAGATTATATTTTAATTTTTAAAATAAAATTATCAGTTCATGGTTTTTAAATTCAATTATAAATTTGTCTGTTTAACTATATTTTATATTTTAAGGTTGAAATCTAACCAGCTAAAATTGGAGATTATCATAAAATAAAAAGAATGATTAGAAATTAAAATAAATACGATATATGAACATACATAATCACGATATTGACTCCTCAACTCATTTGAAAATGCCCCATTAATCAGTAGTCTAATCGTGATTAATCTAACATTAATTTTGTCGGTGAATGGCAAAAATACAATCAAAAAAAGGCCAAGATTAATGAATGACTTAACGTCATATCATAAAAAAAAAAAATTATTAATCAACTCGGAATTAGGTACATACCAATTCCAAATATTCAGAGTTTATTATTATTATTATATTATAATGTTTATTGAATCGATCGAACTATCTTCGGGTCATAAATACGGGGCCCATGTTTATGGTATCTTGACTGTACCCAAGCTCTAACGGTTTAATCAGAGAAAAGTCCTATTAATTAATTGAAGTAGTTGAACAAAATGCAACTTTAAGGCCGACATTTCACGCAACATCCCATCCTCTTATTTTCGGGCTAATCGAATTAAATTAATTAATTTTATTTATATTATATATTTTAAATTTAAATCTTATTATTGATCCAGATTATATATATTTTAAAAGGAATTTTGCTGTAAATGCAATCTTGGTTGTCTGGGAAGAATTAATTGATGGGCAATATAACATGTAGTTGTCAATTTTGGTGAGGGTTGGCATCGTCCAGAAGAAAAGAATAACCGACCAAATGTTCAAATATATTCTTAATATTTTATGATTCTTTATACTCTATATTGATATATATTATCTCAATTAAATTTATTATATTAAAAAATAAAATTTTGTATTCGAAATCAAAATCTATAATTAAGCATTTTTATTATTAATTTTACTTCATTTTTATATCATCAATCTAATTCTATTGATATATATGTTCGATAAATTTAATCGAATCCAAGCAAAATTCTGAAAAAAAAAAAAAAAAAGGATGTGGAAGGAAAATGGGGGCCAAATGGGTTGAAAAGATGAAAAGGTGAGTTTTTGTATGACATGCCATGTGAGGGATGGCCCTTAAGCTAACTTCCACTTTATGTTATTACATTCCAAGCAATTCCAAACCTACTCCTTTCATTCTTCCCTTTTCCCATTTCCTATTTCATTGATTTATATAATTCCAACATTAATTCCTACATAATCAGCATTTATAAGAATGTTTATGCTTATAAAATTATAAATATTTTTATTTATATGCATTATTTTTCATTTATTATTATTTGTTTAGCTATTTCCAACCCCCATCTAACACATCAACTCTCCTAGATATTATTTTCTTGGATTTTATATTACGGGATAACTTGTTTGACGGGGACCAAAGCTTTTGGTATTATATTTTGGATTTCATGGAAATTTTTATTTCTTTTAAAAGAAACTTGTTCAATTTACTGTTAATACATATTTCGAATCATTTAATTCTATGTATACAATTAATTGAATTAATACGTTTCTAAAAATTGTATTGATATATTTTAAATTATATCCAATTATTTGATTTGTTTAGAATGTTTACGCTCAAAAATAATAAAATCATAAAAATTAATAATAAGTTTCATTACAATCATTAGTTATTATCTTCATCACAAATCAAGTGCTAATCATACCAAAAAACATAATAATATTTATATCATTTATAAATTTAAAAATACAAAAAAAAAGAAATAAAATATATTAAAAAAGAGAGATAAATTTATGTGTCCTATTAATTACCCAGAAAATTCTCTGTCAAAGTTACTACAATTTCTTTTATGGTACAAGTCAACATTTATTAGGGGCATATTAGTTATCATAAATATAAACTGTTTATTCTCAACTGACTAAAATAAATATTCACTTATCTAATCCTTTGATTAATCTCATAGACAAGTACACCTCTCCACTTCATTAGGAAATTATGCTGATTAATCAACAATTAATTATTTAAATTAATTATTATAAAAATAAATAATATTCCAGGATTGATTCAAAAATATCAAAATAAAACACAAATCATAATTCCCTCTTGAAAAATTTCATAATTACAATATCTAAATATTTACCTTTTTCCTTTAACTAATAATTAAAGTAAACTCACAAAAGGAAAAAGGCGCAGTTGGACCCAACCAGGGACAGTTTAGGTAATACACTTTTTGTTTAATTTAATTTAATTGTTAATTATTATTAATTTAATATTTCAGACTGTAGTATTGTATACTCACTGGCAGCTAGCTAACAAACAGCAGAAGCAGTGAAGAAGAAGGAAAAATGATAGTATTGAAACCGATTCAATCTTTAACCTAAACGACAGTCTTCGTCGTCTTATTCTTCTTCTTCTTCCTCTTCGTCGTCATTGTCGCAGTTTCCAGTTTTCTTTTTTCCTAAGAAAAGATTTCGAAATCTGTTAATTTCCTGTCTTTTATCGCTGCTCGTGTTTAGTTGTTTGTCTGTTTCTTCTTCAACCAGCATTTTCTGTTTTCTTATATCTTAATTCATTTTGATTGCTATTTCATAGTTTGAAGAAATCAGATTCTCTTAGTTAGCTTCTGTTTTTGGTCAATAACTTTGTTTTGTTGATAAATATACAAAAGATGGAGGCAACGGAGAATTGCAGTGTTAAAGTTGCGGTTCATATTCGTCCACTCATCGGCGATGAACGAGTTCAAGGTTGCAAAGATTGTGTCTGTGTTACTCCTGGAAAGCCACAGGTAATGATGCGATTTTTAGAAATTATTTTTAATGATTTTGTGGATTTAATGTAGTGATATCAGTTGATTAAAGGTAGAGATTGTTTTGATTTGTTTATTTGTTTGTTTTCTTTATTAATTATAAAAGATTATAATAGGCTAAAGTTTACTTCAGAATTGTGTTGTTCATAATGAATCATTTGTAGTTTCTGTTTTTGGATGGTTTCATTTACTGACAAAATGTTTTTTCTTTTATTTTTTATTGAACGTTTGAGAGGATTTAATTCTAGAAACTAAGGTTTCCAAATATGACAATTGATTTAGTAGACTTTAGATATAGTGAACTTTTGCATTTAATAGATGTTCCAAATGTGGCGGTCCTGTTAGTATATGAACTGAATTTTTTTTACTGGCTTTTAATTGTGAAGGTTCAAATTGGTACGCATTCGTTTACATTTGATCATGTATATGGGAATGGTGGTTCTCCATCGTCTACCATGTTCGAAGAATGCGTTGTTCCACTTGTTGATGGATTGTTTCAAGGGTACAATGGTACCGTGCTTGCGTATGGTCAGGTAATTCATATTTGCTTTATGATTATTGATGTTCTATCTTACTTTGAGCTCAAGTTTTGAGTTCGAGTTGAAAATTGATACAATCTTATGCACTTCAGTTTTCCCAATATGGTATTTTACATAGACATTGGCTTGCAGACAGGATCAGGGAAAACATACACAATGGGAACTAGTTACAAAGATGGTTGTCATACTGGAGTGATTCCACAAGTCATGAATGCATTATTTACTAAGATTGAGAAACTAAAGTATCAAACAGAATTTCAACTGCATGTTTCCTTCATAGAGGTATATCTGCCGCATTATTTTAATTTTTGAAGTTTATTTTAGTTGGTACATGATGTGCATTATTCATGGGCAAAGATAATGAAGTAGTTTCTGGGCAATTTATTTCCTTTGTCAAAGTCCTACTCAATGACAGAAATCAAATGAAAAAGGTATGAAGATGTTTGTGGACAATACTATTAGGATTTCTTTGTCCATGAGATTTGGCTCAAGGTGTAAAAAGGTTGGCCTCGGGGTCAAAAATATTCTTGACATTTGATGCATCACTAGCATGCACAAGATCAGCATTTTTGTTTGTGTTATAGTGCAGCAAGTTGTAATTAAGGTTCCTCTACAGGTTAATAGTCTCAGGTTAGCTTATGGTGTAAAAAGCACCCTTTCCCTAAAATATACGTGCCAATCTGAGAATCGAGATGAAGTAATCAAAATTCCTCAGCTGGAACTAAATTTTTCTGTTTCTCGCATCCATGACTTTATGTTCTTAATTTTAGTTGTCAAGGGCCTGGGAATTTGAAACCTCACATACCCATTAATAGTGTAATCAATCAGTTTATCATCTGATTGGACTTAATTCTCTGTTATTTGCCAATGACATGGAAATTCATAAGAATCTTTTGCAAGCACTGAAACTTGAAAGTGCTGCACGTAATGGAGGTTGACATGAAAATCAACGTTATAGTAGCTCCTTTGATTTTGGTTATATTTATAAACTTTGGTTCGCTAATGAACTAAACTTTGGTTCGCTAATGAACTATGTACTGGTGTTTGATTTTGAAGATTCTTAAGGAAGAAGTGAGAGACTTGCTGGATTCTGTCTCTCTGAGCAAATCCCTGCCTGCTTATGGAAATTCTGGAAAAGTTGCTGCTCCTGGGAGGTCCCCAATACAAATTCGTGAATCATCAAATGGAGTTATAACCTTATCAGGATCAACGGAAGTAGCTGTTGGTACATTACAGGAAATGGCTGCTTGCTTGGAGCAAGGATCTTTAAGTAGGGCAACAGGAAGTACAAATATGAACAACCAGTCCAGGTAAACCTTTAATGTAAAAATTTCTTTTATGCCTCAAAGATTTATACTTTTGTAAAAATACAGGTGATATGAGTTAAAAAAAATATCTTCATTTTGGTATCAATGTTAACTCTGTTGCTTTAACTAGTTAAATAATTTTCCCTAAATTTCCTCATGGGTTATACCTAATCAGAATTTACTTTTGAATTAAAGAAAAGATTGTAAAAGAATTGACAACATTATGCAGTATTATGCAAAATGTGAAAACTATATAAAAGGAAACAGAAGTAAGTCAGTATTGTGGTTTTCTTGTATCAGTATCGAAGAGTGTCATCTTTATCTGCCAACTATGTAATGGCCTTATTTATACTTCAAAAATAATGATTTCATATACTACATGGAATTATTTTATTTTGTTATTGTATTATAACTTAGCAATGAATTGCAATCTGATGATGTGCCATGCCCTTCTGCATGTTGATAAAAGTCGGTCACATGCAATCTTCACAATCACGTTAGAACAGATGCGCAAATTGCATTCAGGTTCTCCTGTCAATGACACTCCTGATGAGGACATGGGTGAAGAGTATATCTGTGCTAAGCTCCATTTGGTAGATCTAGCTGGATCTGAGCGAGCAAAAAGAACTGGTTCTGATGGTCTTCGCTTGAAAGAAGGTAGGTGAATGCATATAACTTTTTAAGTACTTTTCCAATCATGCATTATCTGAAGTTGTTTCTGTGACCGTTATTGTGATTATTAATTTATATTTTTATGAGCAGGTATACACATAAATAGGGGACTTCTTGCCCTTGGTAATGTCATCAGTGCACTTGGAGACGAGAAGAAAAGAAAAGAAGGAGTGCATGTTCCTTACCGCGACAGTAAATTGACTCGACTCTTGCAGGTTAGCATGGCTTAATTTAACCTATGTATAATAATTATTATTCAGGAACATCATATGCATGTCTCTAGATTATATTTAAATTGAAATGATTTGATGCTCCCTGATCATAAACGTGATGCTCCCTGATCATAAACCTATGTTTCGGGATTATTTTATATTTTCATCTATCTATCTATCTATCTATTTATTTATGCATTATGATCGAGGAACTGCATAGGTATGTTTCTAAATTATATTTATATTGAAATGATTTGATACAACTTGATCACGTTTGTTTGTTGCTAAGTTAGATTGAATTGAAATGATTGAATGTTCCTAAATCAATAATGTGTGTGTGTGTGTGTTTGCGTGTTGGTATGGGTTCTTTGATATATTGGTTTAAATTTTATAAAATAAGTGGATTTAACACAGAAACAGTCCGCAAGAACTATATTTCTGAAAAGGTCAGCAGTAAAAGTAGCATCGATTACATCTCCATTGCTGAAGAGTGTATTTCTTGCGAGAGTTTAACTTCCCTGTAGTAAGCAAACGGATACGTTTTACCAGAATATGTAACCATCTCCTGTGTAGTTCAATGTGTTCCCATGTCTTGGCAGACCTACATTTATCAGATATCCAAAGAGGCATTATTTCTCGCCAAATGGGATAGCCTTAGCTCTACGATTTGACAATTTAAACATGCTTTGAACGTATGCATAAAAAGGGTGTCAAATGCATGACATCATCATAGAAGTATTGAACACAATCTGGTCAACGGTTCATTCTTGATACCAAAAGGTGATTACCTCATCCCAAGGGCCCCT
Organism: Dalechampia spathulata; assembly: GCA_948192965.1. Classification (NCBI taxonomy): domain Eukaryota; kingdom Viridiplantae; phylum Streptophyta; class Magnoliopsida; order Malpighiales; family Euphorbiaceae; genus Dalechampia; species Dalechampia spathulata. The sequence continues at coordinate 25,578 of CANYBF010011048.1, read as the reverse complement.
ACACCCGAGCCCGAACAGTTGTGGAGGGGTAAATCACGGTACTCAGCGGCCTCCTAGATGGGAGGTCAAGTACTCAGTGCCCACAAGAAGCCCACCCAAAGGGTGTAACTCCCACACTGGGGCTGCTGAGATTTGAACCTTGGACCTTGATACCAAATCTACCACCCGAGTACCAACTGAGCTACGCCCGTGCAGGCAGTCAACGGTTCATTCTTTGATGCTTTTATGAGGCCATTACTTCCATCACTCCTAATCCATGTACTAGGCCTATATGTTAGAATTGGCTCATCTTGTGCTTTACACATTTTGTGAGAGGTGAATTTGTTGGTATCAGAATTTACCAAGTTTACTATCTTTTTTGGGCTTGGAAAGTGGTGGTATAACCGTGCAAGTGCAATGCAACTACACAACAAAATAATTGCTGATTTTCTTTCCACTTTAGTCCTTTCTTTGAAAGTTTTGCAGTTGAAGTTTTCTTATACTCTTTGGTGCAGGATTCACTCGGTGGAAACAGCAAAACTGTTATGATAGGTGATTATGCCACTTTCGTTTTGAAGTTGTATCATATGTTTAGCTTCAAAAGCAATATCTTATTAGATATATTAATTTAGATTGCTTCAAATTTCGTACTTAAAATTCCTTTTCATTTGCAATTAATTTGGCAACTCTTCTTCCAGCTTGCATCAGTCCTGCTGACGTCAATGCTGAGGAAACGCTCAACACTCTCAAATATGCAAATCGTGCTCGAAACATTCAGAATAAGCCTATAGTGAGATTATTCATGATTTCTTCTATTACTTTTTATGTTATAGCTTATTTTTCATTTGCTAATACTCCTATGCATTTTAAGATCTGATCAGGTGTGATATGTGACCTACTATGGAATTGATATAATCTTTTTCTTCTCCCCCTCCTCCTTTCATACAGGTTAATAGAGACTTGATATCCAATGAGGTGCAACAGATGCGCCAGCAGCTGAAGTGCTTACAAGCAGAACTTTGTGCTCGTGGGGGAGGAACTCCATCTAATGAAGTCCAGGTATGTTCCTTCTGTATATTAACAATATTTGTGAAAATACATGCATTTCCCTTGTGAGTCATGCACTGGGTTAATATGTTTGGTTTAACAGGTGTTGAAGGAAAGGATTGCTTGGCTTGAGGCTACAAATGAGGACCTTTCCCGGAAACTTCATGAGCATCGGAGCCGTTGTGCTGTTATGGAGGAATGCGAAATCAATTCCCAAGTAAGCGGATGGAAAGTTTGGTTGCATTTTTGAAGTTCAAGTAAGCAACATCCAATTCTAATGGATAGGTTCAAAGCTTATGCATTTTAAAATTTAAATCTCAGGAAGGCTATGCCTCTTTTACAAAAAGTGATGGACTGAAGAGAGACTTTCAAAGTATGGACTCATCTGACTATCAAATGGATGAAACCATATCTGGTAATTATTTATTTACTTCTTCGCCATTCTGGAAAATAATGCCAGGACCAGGACAAAAGTGCTTAATCATTCTGCATCCATAAATATAAATTGGATAAACATTTTGTTTTGAGTGTTTCGCTCGGCATTTCCATCTTTCATTCTGGCTTTGCTCAAACATTCATGTTGTCCACTTCTCTTTCATGTTCATTAAATTTTCATTATAAATCTGCAGGTGAAAGTTCAGGGGATATTGATGAAGCAGCAAAAGAGTGGGAGCACATGCTTATGCAAAGTTCCATGGATAAAGAGTTGAATGAATTAAACCGACGCTTGGAGCAAAAAGAGGTTATTATATGAGCACTGTTTTTAAGAAAAATATAAAATTAATAATTGAATGGACATATTTGCGTTTCTTAATATTGAATGGAAAGAATTATTGATTCAAAAATTGGAAAAAAGAAACTTCTATACTTATTGATATTTTTTCATTTGAATTGGCGGCTACATCAGTTTTTATAATAGGATGTATATTTTGTCAGATCTGCTGAGACAAAGTCTCACAGGTTTATTTACAAGAGCAATCTAAAGATTCTTCAAATTATAAAAGCATCTGTAGAAACGTACATGACTGGGTGTGATTAATTCTAGAATGCAATATGCTGGAATGACTTTTTCCAACTTCTATGAATTTGATATCTGAGGAAGCTTTTTATCCTTGCCTTTTGATCAAACTAAACGAAATAAGTTTAATCAAACAATCCTTGTCAATATTACAAGCTAATTGGAGGTGTAGAAATGACTTCATCGCGCAAAAGGATTTCAACATATTTGATTATGATCAGCTATTACAGCAGAGCATACTAGTACATTTGCAAATCATATTTTGATCAGAACCGGGTACAGAATTCATTTCTTTATTTTTCAACTAAAACCCCTTTATATCTTTCGCTTTTAATGCAGTCTGAGATGAAACTTTTTGGAGGGGTTGATACTGAATCTTTGAAACAACACTTCAAAAAGAAAATCATGGAACTCGAGGAAGAGAAGCGAATTGTGCAGGTAGACATCATTCAATATTTATTATTCATTGTGGTTTCATTATTTACAACTGAAGTAAAACAAATGGCAGCAAGAGCGTGATCGTTTGTTGGCTGAAATTGAGAATCGTGCCACTAATTCTGATGGACAAGCACAGAAAGCACAACATAGTCATTCACAAAAATTAAAAGCACTCGAAGCACAAGTACGTTATGCAGTTTTGTTTATCATTGGTCTTTGTTTGTTTGTTTTAATTATGCTATTGTGGTTATTTCGTGTCCAGATTTTAGATCTTAAGAAGAAGCAAGAAAGCCAGGTTGAGCTTTTAAAGCAAAAGCAAAGAAGTGAGGAAGCAACAAAAAGGTTGCAAGCTGAAATACAGAATATCAAGGCTCAAAAGGTTCGTTATCATTCTGGTGTGCTAAGTTTGCATCATGCCTTACAAATAATTCTTTTACAACTTTAATATATGTCCTACTTTGTGGTCTGAATTCTGCAGGTGCAATTGCAGCATAAAATCAAACAAGAGTCGGAGCAATTTCGACAGTGGAAGGCATCAAGAGAGAAGGAAGTGCTGCAGGTGTTTATATCTTTGATACTTAATGCTGCCGGTCTATGATATTACTAGAAATTTCTGGTGATGAGAAATTCAAATATATGAAAGTGCTTTAGTTCCAATAACTTTATAGAAAGCTTTCTCGTGAATTCTTGAATAAGATTCGTGTATCAGTCATCAATAGGTTCTGATTATAATATTCTAGATCTTATCAAAGTTCTAATCTTCCCTTTTCTCTCGAGGCATGTTTTCTTAAGAAGTTATATCATATTGCCATAATTTAAAACATAATCATGAATGCTTGGAAGTTTCTAACATTTATAGCCTTTTATCTGCTAAACCATTTATACCATATTTTTGGTTTTGCTCAATCAGCTAAGGAAGGAAGGTAGGAGAAATGAGTATGAGCGACATAAGCTTGAAGCTCTGCATCAACGGCAGACTCTGGTAAAAAAATTTCCTGTTGCCTCATTTATTTGACATTCTGATGCCTATAAGTTGAAAGGAAGATAATCATTCATGCTTCAGAACCTGTTTGTCAATCATTTTTCCATGGTATTAGACCAGTTCTTGCTTATCCTCACATGGAATATGTTTGTGTTTGCGTGTGTGTGTAGCACCTAACATACATGCTCTTTATCGGCTACTGATAGTATTCAAATTTGTAATAAATATGCCGACTCTAATCCTTCCAAGTGAATATGTTTAGTCTGATCCACTGATCACAGTGGCTTAATTCAAATTGAATTTGCTAATTTCTTCAATGTTAAGTTAGTTGCTTGAGTTAGTTTAAGAGAATCAGACATATCTAAGAAGGATTGATACCTTCAAGTTTAAATGTCGGATACTTTAAAAAAGGAAACAGATGTCCATTGCATTTTCCCTTTGCTGCCTAGGATAATAAGATTTAAAAGGGTGTTATTGTTATCCTCTTTCTCCTAGGTTCTTCAAAGGAAGACAGAAGAGGCTGCAATGGCTACCAGAAGGCTAAAGGAGCTTCTGGAAGCTCGGAAGTCTTCAGCACGTGAGACCTCAGGTAATTAAATTTTTTTTTTAATCCTTACTCGATTTGTCTATCCAACCTGCAAATTCTGATTTATGTTTGATATGTTGCAGTTAATCCAAATGGACATTCATCAGCTCCTCAGGTAATCAATATAAGATTAAGCAACCTTTATTGTTCAATATGTTTTAAAAGCTGGAATGCCCGAGTCTGGCAGCCTCTATAGATTGGTTGTCTTCTGATGAGGCTTCTAGTTATGAATCATGAATGCATGATTAATATGGTAACAGCTCACTTTCTACAGAAGAAGTACATGGTAGCCAGAAATACAGGCTGGGTGGGTAGGCATGCTTTTGGTTTTCTACCGTGAAATGTCAATGTTGTCTCCTTTTCCATATGGCTAATGTCAGAACAACGTTGATTTTAAGTTGCACTTTCAGGGCAATGAAAAATCTTTACAAAGGTGGCTTGATCACGAGCTAGAAGTAATGATGAAAGTGCATGAAGTTCGTTTTCAGTATGAGAAACAGAGGCAAGAGTATGTTAGCTGCACTTTGCTTCTCTCAGTTGCCATCAATTGACAGTTGTTTCTCAACTGCTTGAATATATATTTAAAATTTTTTTTCACAGACAGGCTGCAATGGCAGAAGAGTTGGCCTGGTTGAAACCAGTAGATCAGTTTGGTCCCAATGTGCATAGTCCACGTAGAGGAAAGAATGGACAATCTAAGTACGTGGATGTGACTTCTTTTTCATTTGTTTACCTGCAAACATTGGTTGATTGCATGGACTGGTATCTCCTTTGCATCAGCAAATAAAGGACTAGTGTAGTTGCCATACATCAAAAAGTTATTCAATGATTACTTTATATAGATATAGATCAGAGGTACCGAATGTGCCTGATGAGCCATTTACTGGTTTGTGTTTCTTTTCAATCCACTTAGATTATTATTGATGTCACCAAATGCAAGAATGGCGAGAATATCTTCTTTAGAGAGCATGCTGAGTGTATCATCAACCGCACTAGCAGCAATGGCTTCACAACTTTCAGAGGCAGGAGAAAGGGAGCGTTCCTTAGCTGGCCGTGGACATTGGAACCAACTACGGTCAATGGGAGAAGCTAAGAATCTGCTGCAATATATGTTTACTGCTGCTTCAGAAGCAAGGTTACGTATTCAACCTGAATAAATTTCCTTTATGCGATTCTCTTTCTGTTGTTTGTTTGATATCATAATTTTCTGAAGTGGGGCTTAAAATCATCACTTTTTACACTATTTGTCATGAACACACTACAAAAGTATGATCTGTGCTAATTGGCAAATCTAGGGCAAATAAATGTTATTGGTGATATTGTTTTGGCTGGACTATTTGTCAACAGCTTTGTGTACATTCAATCAAATCATTTCTATTTCTCTCATCTTTAGTTCTAATGGCTAACTTATGTTTTGCCTGTCAACAGGTGCCAGCTTTGGGATAAAGAAATGGAAATCAAGGATTTAAGAGACCAATTGAATGAGCATCTAATCCTGCTGCAACAAAGTGAGGCCCAGAGAAAAGAACTTGTCAAGGAGCAAAAGATGAGAGAACAAGCCGTCGCTATTGCCTTAGCTACATCATCATCGGTGAGGAAAAAGCTAGTTGCCCATCCTGTTTAACAAAGGAAAATGCGATTGCATTTCTTTTTCTTCCCGTGTCTTTTTTTTTTTTTTTTTTCAGTTAAAGAGAAGCCAGTGATGATCTTTTTTATGTTTCTACTTGGAATTTGGCAGAATAACTCGCGTGGTTCGTCTAAGCACTTTTCCGGTGATATAAGTGGTCCCTTGTCTCCAATATCATTGCCAGCACCAAAGCAACTAAAATTTACGCCTGGGATTGTTAATGGGTCTGTCAGAGAAACCGTGGCCTTTTTCGACCAGACGAAAAAGGTAAGGTATCCCATCTGTCTCTCAATTAGATTGCACTCTTCCATGTGTAATTTGAGGGCATTGTGAATGCAGATGGTACCAGCTGGGCAGTTGTCAATGAAGAAACTTGTAGCTGTTGGCCAAACAGGAAAACTATGGAGGTGGAAAAGAAGTCATCATCAATGGTTGCTTCAGTTCAAATGGAAATGGCAGAAGCCATGGAAGCTCTCAGAATGGATCAAGCATAGTGATGAGACAATCATGAGATCAAGGCCTCGCCCACAGGCCCTTGATATCATATGACACCTCCACTTATCACCGGCTTTATTTCTCTCGTATGGGCAAACTTGGCTGACTGTGACCTAGAATGAGCGAAGGTATGAGCGAAGGTGTACAAGTGTGGCGTTCTCCATGGCTATATCAGTGTCAGAACGTCGATGCGCATAACGAGGACAACACTATCTTTGTTCTAGAACTGCAAATCTGTACATCCAAAGATCTCATGATTCTGATAAGCTTCATGACGGCTTGTGAAGTGAGAGAATGGTTGGAGCACGTGTAACCGGAAGGATCGTCTCTTCGCGTTACTCATTTCTTTATTTTTTAAAATTAATTTTTAATGCTCGTGCCACGATAATAGATGAGAGGAAATGATTCTAAGTAGAGGAAATGATTCTAAGTGTTGCTGTTCTTCGTTTTTTGTAGTGTAAGAGTTCATCATCGTGTACATATGTAATGATTTTTGTTACCAATTTTCATGTAACAGTATTCATCAACCCTAACGTTGCCATGTTACGTTCAAAGTTAAGGCTGAGCATGATTTGAGAGATGCCATTTCTGGATATTTTCTAATTTCCAGATTGCTTTTGAAAGCCGAGGATCATTTAATTTTGATTACGGTTAGGCTTCTCATAAGATGGTGACAACATCCATGAACCATTCGTTTAACACAACTGCCCATACATGGGCTTTCTTCGAGTCCTTTAATATGCAAAACTTGAGGCTTTTTGCTGTAACTCTGGTTTTTCATGCAAGTGGCATATCATAGGTCTTCCGCCTCATGAACATTCAAAAATGTAAACGTTCATGTAAATTCAACTAAATCTTAATTCCAAATCATTTGAGTTGGCTTAGAAACTGCTCATATGCAGACGGTTCATGATTTGTTCTTACAGGGACTCGTTAACCGTTAGCTCCAGCTAATTTTCTACCAGCAGGAAAACCTTTGAAGCAATTATTCCATCGGCTTGTAATTTAACGTCAGATTGATGATATGGAAAAGTCGCGTTCCATATATAATTGTTTTCTTCCCACTTTGACCGGCTGATAATAGAAGACAACCAATTGTCTCCAACTTCCGGTCACCATTTTTCTTGTTAATTTCATGCCAAATACAGGTTCACCGCAAGACTCGGTTTTGAAATATGTAGCCTTATATTTTCTACTGAACCAAAATAACCCATTTATCCCCATTTCCTCTTATAAATCATCACTAACTTTCCAACAAATTTCTCCTTCCAATCACCAAGCCATGGCCTTAATCATATCTTCCTCAACCCTTCTCTTCCTTTTCTTTGCTCTTTCATCTGCATTAGACATGTCCATTATCACCTACAACAACGATCATGATAATCACCGTCAGTCAAGCTGGAGAAGTGATGATCAGGTGATGGATATCTACAATCGGTGGCTAGCAAAGCATGGTAAAGCTTATAATAAACTCGGGGAGAGAGAGGAGAGGTTCGAGATTTTTAAGAATAACTTAAGGTTCATTGATGAACATAACTCTCAAAATAGAACATATAAGGTTGGATTGACAAGGTTTGCTGATCTTACCAATGAAGAATACCGTTCTAAATTTTTGGGTACAAAGAGTGAACCTACACGTAGATTGATAAAGTCTAGAAACCCAAGTCGGAGATATGAATTTAAGGCCGGTGACCGGTTGCCAGAATCTGTTGATTGGATGACAAATGGAGCTGTTAGTCCTATCAAAGATCAAGGAAGTTGTGGTAAGCAATAATCATGTCTCTTTATATATTATATATTTGTAGTTTCATGTATTCACCGCTAAATCGTGGGAAAAAAATTGAGAACTAGTCATGGATGAATTCATCATAAATTTTCTAAAAATTTATCATATTTTATTCAAATTAAATATAATATTTTTTATTATAAACATTATTTATCATGAGTTCTTATATTACATTTTTATAAAATTAATACATTTTAAAAAATATTTTTATATCATAATTTGTATTTGACATATTTTGTTATAAATTTAGCATTAATCATAATTTAAACATCATCATGCAAATGATTTTTCATCTGATTGAGTATATGAAATCCTCAATTTTGTATTAAATATTAATAAAAAATTCATTATTAAATTTTATTAGAAATTAAAATAAATAAATTTCTCATATTCTAGTTCTATTATTTGGAAGTATTTAATTAGAGTAACGATTAATTTACCATATAATTATAATTATATTATTGAAACCATATTTATTTCTAAATATAATAAAATAAATTTAATAATTTCAATTAACTATATATTTGATACCATTAAATAAAATAATTATTTTAACATGAAAAGTTCATCTACTTTAGAATTACGGCTCCTGAGAGTGTGGAATGTTGGCTGAAGAGTGGTAGTTATTTTACAATTACGCTCACCGGTAGTTGAAAATGTTGGTTTTTTTTTTTTTTAAAAGATGAACAAGAGTGGTAGTTATTGGGTTAAGAATGTTTTTAACACATATACGGGGTTGAATGGTGCAGGAAGTTGTTGGGCATTCTCAACAATAGCAGCTGTTGAAGGAATAAACAAGATAGTAACAGGAGAGCTCATCTCTCTGTCAGAGCAAGAACTTGTAGACTGTGACAGGTCTAACAATGCAGGCTGCAATGGTGGTTTAATGGACTATGCTTTTCAGTTCATCATGTCAAACGGTGGCATCGACTCTGATCTAGATTATCCTTATCAAGCAGTTGATGCCCAATGTGATCCACTCAAGGTATATACCAAGATCCCTATATTTGTAAAAATGGGAAGATTCCAGGATGCATAATCGGGATTTTATTATTGCAGGTGAAGAATAATGTCGTTAGCATTGATGGGTTTGAGGATGTCTTGCCTTTTGATGAAATGGCATTGAAGAAAGCTGTGGCTCATCAGCCCGTCAGCGTCGCCATTGAAGCCAGTGGCATGCCTTTACAGTTCTACGAATCTGTAACTCATTTTCCACTTTCTTTCCGAGTTTTTACTTAAAAAATCCGAACCGCAGTTTTTCTTTATGCTGAAGCTTCTTTCGGGTGGTGTATATATTACCAGGGTGTATTCACAGGGGAATGCGGATCAGCCCTGGATCACGGAGTGGCGATTGTCGGATACGGAACGGAAGACGGCGTAGATTATTGGCTTGTAAGGAATTCATGGGGCCAAGAATGGGGCGAAAGTGGGTACATCAAATTACAGCGGAACGTCGTCGACACTTACACCGGCAAATGTGGAATTGCTATGGAATCTTCTTATCCAATCAAGAATTCTCAAAACCCCGTCAAGATCTCCACTGCTTGAACTGAACTGGATTGAATTATCCGATCGACTGATCCTGAACAAGAAGATGGCCGTCATATGTTGGTGCTTGTGGTGGTGGTGGTTGAATGTAAAAGCTGTAATGTCCATAAAACTTGGGAACAAACCGAAGATGTGGAATCTCGGTGTTACTTCTACTTGCTTCCGGAAAACTTGGATGTTCCAATAAAGTTACTGATTACCAATCACATTTGAAAATCCCCTCTTTTAAATTTTCATGCATATTTTATTATTCTTATTAATTATATTTTTTCATCTCAAATTTTATAATTTCTTACCTTTTCTTCCAAAATATTAACAAAAATTATTTATTCTAGCTTTATCAAATTTGCTAAAAATGAAAGTAATTTTATAAAAATATTATATCTTTTTGAAAAATTATAAAAATAATAAATTCTTTGCAAATATTTTAAAAATAATACTTTTAAGATTTAATATAATTTTATTTTAGTTTCTAGAAAGATTTATTATAAATTTATCCTAAAAAATCATTATTTTTATAAAAATGAAAAAAATATTTCTATTTTATTAAAATATTTTTTGTAGTTATTTAATAAGCAAGGAGTTGAATTCTTTTTATCAGGCAATTAACATCTAAAAACATGACTCTATTTTAATAAACCAATTAAAAAAATAATGTGAATTAAAAAATGATAATTTTTTAAAAAACAGTTAAAATCTACATTTTCTTTTCCCACATTTATTATATAATTTCTGGGTTATTGGGTTTGACCCGAACAGAGCGGGTTGCTTACTCGGACACAACCATTAGCACGAGCATCACATCACCTCAAAATGTGAAAAAATTCAGCGATTTGGCGCAAATCAAATCGCCTTCTTTTCCTTTAATTTTGGCGGGTTTGCATTCCCTTCGGCAACCAAATTGATCAAGGCTTCGTTCGGTTTGCAAATCTTTGTAAGTGTTTCTATAATTTAATTGCTGCATATAGACGCACATTTCATTCATTCAGATTGCATTGATGTACTTGTTCGTGATCCGCTTTCAGATCTCTCTCTCTCTCTCTCCCTATTTTTCCCCATTGGATCAGCATTGCTTTTTTCTTGTATTTGTCTTTTGCAAAATGCTATAATAAGCTTGAAATGTTCTTCGTTCTTAACTATATCTCTCCGGTTTGGCATTCTTCCCCAAATCTTTTGAGAGCCCATTTTGATTCATTGATTAAAGCTCGTGAATTTGGTGCGTAATTTTATATTTGAAACTAAAATGAGGATTTTCTAGCCGATCAATTTGGGGGTATGCATTATCAGCTTTAGCATTTATTGGTTGTGGGAGCATTTTTGAATGCTTCGATCTTGTCAAATGATGTAGTAATTAACTACTATGAGATCTTCCGAGGTATTTGCTTTTTGGTATTGGAATTTTTTTTTCTTAGATTGCCAATTGGCTTACTCGAGATTTGTTATTCATAGTTCTTCAATAATAATCAATATACAGACTTTCTGATTTGGATTCTATCTATGACTAGTTGTTTAGTAAAAGAATGGATTCTGAATCTTCTGACAAAACATTTCAACCTCCTGGTCAAGCTTCTAATACCGAAAATCCATCGAAAGCTTCTAATAGTGAGTCTCGATCTCTTGCCATTGGTTCAAATGTTGAGCCTGCCGCACACTCTGCCGGCATGTCTGATGGTAAGGTGGATGAAAAACCTTCTTTGGGCGTTGAATCTCGCGTTCAAAGTTCGAACCTGCCACAACCAACACGACCACAGGCAGAGTCACAAACAGGAAGTTTTGGGTCTACATTTGCTCGTTTGACTAGTGGCCTTGGATTGAATTTCGCTTCAGTGGCCTCAGGATCAAATGCGAATTCTCAAGGAAGCACGTCATCTGAACAAATTGGTGTTCTTGAATCATTAACTAAAGGTTTGGTTGATTCATCTCGAAGTGCTGTAAAGGCTGTGCAGGTCAAGGCTCGTCATGCAGTATCTCAAAACAAACGTAGATATCAAGTAGGTTACTCTCACTCCTTGCTTTCATAACTTCTCTCAGGTATCAAAAGAGTTTGCTTTATCGTCATGATGTTTTTTCCTAAGAATAGTTTATTACATTTATTGCATCTTTGCAAATTTTCAGGAGGGAGGGTTTGATTTGGATATGGCATATATAAATGAAAACATAATAGCTATGGGGTTTCCTGCCGGTGATTTTAGTTCCGGGCTCTTTGGCTTCATTGAGGTACATAGTATCATCTACTAAATGATGTGAAATTTTACTTGCCTTTGAAACTATGTATGAACTCGAAAATGGATGCAGGGGCTCTATCGGAACCACATGGATGAAGTGATCAATTTCCTTGAGACTCATCATAAGGTAATACCTAAGTTTTCTATGGATCAATAAATATTAATGGAAACAAAATGAATTTTCAGGCTAGTAATATGAAACAATTAACTGTAGGGCGGAATCTCATAACAGGATAGAACCACAAAGTGATGCTCTCAAAGAATCACTTGTTCATAGTAATCTGCTTATTTTTGTTCATAGTAATCTTTGTTCTGAGAGACTTAACATAATTAGTTGATAGCTCAATGGATTTTTTATGTTTTATTCGTTGGTCTGGTTCATCAAAGAATCAGAATTCTCATTTTGCTAGAACAAACAAATTTCTGATGAATGCTCTATTTTTAAAGCCTACGTGTAATTAGCTTGTTTTCTATGCAGGGAAAATACAAAGTGTACAATCTTTGTTCTGAGAGATTATATGACGCCTCAAAGTTTCAGGGAAAGGTTTCAATCTTTACTTTCATTACCTCAAAACTATCCTGTTTTCTCCATCAAGGTTTATATTTACACTAGTTGTATTCTGAGTTACAACTATTTTTTACTTCTCAGGTAGCAAGCTTCCCATTTGATGATCATAATTGTCCGCCTCTTCATCTCATTACTTCGTTCTGTTTGAGCGCATACTCATGGTTGAAGGAGAACATTGAAAATGTGGTTGTAGTACATTGTAAAGCAGGAATGGGCAGGACGGGTGTAATGATATGCAGCCTTCTTCTTTTCCTGAAGGTGAGTCTTCTTGATTATCCCGTCAGAATCGGGATTAGATCAATGAATCTTTGTTCTCCTCATGGATAGATTGCGGTCCTTTTCTTGTTGATTACATTATCCTTATATTTGCAGTTCTTTCCAACCACGGATAAAGCTATCGATTACTTCAATCAGAAAAGATGTGTAGACGGAAAGGCTCTAGTCCTCCCAAGTCAGATTGTTAGTCATTCTCATTCATGGATTTCTTTTCTTCTCTGAAGAGGTTTATGTGTTGAATTTAAGAAATTGATCCTTGCACTTGCTGAATTTTACTTTCTTTTGCTTTCCACAGAGGTATGTCAGATACTTCGAACGTGTCTTAACATACTTCAATGGACAAAATCAGCCTGGGAGAAGGTATAGTTTTTACGTCTCTATCCAACCAAAATGAAGTAAATTTTCGCCAAGTTAACTGACGTTGTAGATGTTCAGGTGCATGCTTAGGGGATTTCGGCTTCACAAATGTCCTTACTGGATAAGACCTTCTATCACCATCTCTAATCATAATGGTATGACGTGATTGTTCCTGACAAAGTTTTTGCTTTCATTCACATAACTGAAAGACATCAGTGTCTTTTGAGTTGATCAGACATTAAAATGATGCTGTTACGTGTTGTGCCAGCATCATTGCATGTTTAATCATGTCGTGACAGAGAACTCTGTAACTTTAATCTTTACTGTTGTAAAGGCTGTGCATCTGAAAGTCACGTTTCATTAGTTTTCCACTAGAATTTGTATGTTACATGTAAATGTATTTAAACAAAAGTTGTTTCTTTGTACACAGGGGTTCTGTTCTCAACGAAAAGGCATTCCAAAACGAAGGATTTAATGGTAATTCTCTGGTCAAGTTTTTTGGTTATCGTCTAATTGATTGCTTTATTTGTCGATACCTAACTGTCTGATCCAAGCGTGTCATATCCACTTTTGCAGCCTGAAGATTTCTGGATTAAAGCACAAAAGAAAGGAATTGTGGTATTTGCCTTACCAGGAGAGCCAGGCCTGACAGAGTTGATCGGGGACTTCAAAATCCATTTTCATGATCGTCATGGCGATTTCTACTGGTTCGTGATCCCTTTGTGCAAAATATGTTTTGTTAACAGCCTATTTGGTTTTCTCAGTCCAATTCACTGTGCCAATTGATGCGCAAAACTTGAATGAATACACCTTACTCCATTCCTTTTTTTTGTTTTTGGTTTTTAGCTGGTTAAATACAACAATGACAGAAAATAGAAAGCTACTAGACCAGTCTGATCTTGATGGTTTTGACAAGGTAAATTATTTACTTCTGTTATGCATCTTATTCAGCCGGAAACTTCAATTTGGTGCCTTCCTCTGATGGCTCGTTTTGCAGAGAAAACTGCCTTCACCAGGGTTCCAGGTTGAAGTTGTGATGATCGACTATGATGGTACTACACCTGTAAGGTCTAAAGCTGATTCTTCCGACAAGCGACCTAATACTACTACGAGTTCAGGCTATGGTTCCAAGCCAACTGGTGAAGGTGGAGTTACGTCCAACCAAAGAAAAGTCTCCGAGAATGAAGATGATGTATTCTCTGACAGTGACGGAGAAGAAAGTGGTGCTCCAAAATGCAGGCAACCTAGTGCTTCTGAAGCTGGATCCCCTCTGTCAGGTAATATCACAGCAGAGCAAATGAGAAGCGTAACGCAAAGGAGTGAGCAAATGTCACTGGAAAATCGGCAACCTTCGGGTATTAGTACGTCCAAGGAACCCAGTACTGACAGAAATCAGAAACCTCCCTCGGCTCTTGGGACGTGCAACCTGAACTCTGTGGGAGCAAGTGATATAAAGGCAATGGCTGCTGATGCTTCAGTTTTCTCATTCGGAGATGAAGAAGATTACGAAAGTGATTGAAGCATTAGTTATTTCTTTTATGGAATGCAAACTAGATAGTATAATTGGCAATATTTGGTTAAAAATGAATGTTAAATTAATTCATTCCTTTGAATTTATGGCAGAGAGATTTGTGCCATTTTTCTCAACTGCTCTGTCATCTGCAAGTCCCTCACTTTCTCATACCAAAAAACTAAAAGCCCTACGGATAATTGGCCTTCTCAATGAGAAATTCTCAGGTAAACTCAACAAGTGATTCATCATTCTTACAGGGGTATGCATAAATCCAACATATGATTCATCATTCTTACAAGGATATGCATAAACTCAACATATGACTCACCATTCATCATCATTCCTAAACTTGACATATGCATATTGATATCATACTTGATATATCTAATCTCTTTCTCAATTTCATTGCGAGATTTATTTATTTATACTTGGAAAATGCTAATCTTTGATCAGTCTAAAATGAACAAGTGAAAGTACTTAATTATAAAAGACTAATTGATTTCAAATAGGGACCGTTTGAACAAGTTGGTTAAGATATAATTACAACTGAATTAATGGAGGGGAGTTTGAAAAGGCCATCTTGTCAAAGATCCTGTTTATGCTGTGGGGCAAGTCAACGGTTTTGAACCAAATATGGGGATTGTTGGATCCAGTCTTTTTAACCAACAATATCAAACAAATCATACATATTATGTTTTTATTTAATTGTAATCTATGGAATGTATTCTTTAAACATATAATAATTTAACAAATACATTTTTACTATTTCAATGATGACAATAAAATAATTTTTAGTGATAATGTAAGATTAATTTAGTTATATAAAAAGAAGGCCGTTGTCCTTATTAAAATGATGGTATGAAATTGTCATATGTAAGTTTCTGAAATGGAAATTTCTCAGAGCTTTAAAGAAATGTAAAACCATGTTCATGCAGAACAAATTAACTTAAGATTCTGTCATCAATTGGCTCCCCAAGCTTCTAAAAGATCAGGAACCAGAGTTGGAACGAAAGCCTGCTGCTAAAGTGATTCAAGACAAGGGAAAGAGTAAACCAGAGATTTAGTTAGCAAGCAAGGCTTGTTCCTGAACAAGATATGTATCCGAAAGAACTTCTAGAAAAAGAAAAGAAAAACATTGCCGAATTCGGCACACAGCCGAATAGCAATCACAATAAACAACAAAGACAGATTGTAATTGCGTAGTCTAGTATGCTTCCCCTAAAGCTTCTACATGATTCAAAAATGCAGTGTTGACCTTGGAAATTAAAGATTTTCAGAGAAATTCAAGAGATATGTTGATCGATTGTTATTTGAATAGAATCTAAATCATTTTCTAGAAACAAAAGCAGTAGTCTAGTCAAAAACTTGAATCAGAACAAAAGATGAAGTTTACAAGCTAACCTTCTACTTGATGAAAATGTAATTACCATGCCTGCAAGACATTGTTATCATATGCTATAATGTTATAATTCAGACCCAGAAATATTTATCTTTCATGGAACAGAAATTGCATATCTCAAGCTGAGACTCCATGATTCCGAGTACATACACCTAGGTTTGTTCATCAACAGAAAGACTGATAACAGCATCATGTTCTTGATACTGAAAAATTTATGAGAAATAACCATCGTTTTAAACAATTTGATGATGGCGCGACCTACATTATCAACAGCGTTGGTGCATTACCTAACTTCACCTTGATACCACTACCACATCAAAAAAAAAAAAAAAAAGGATGAAATGTCCTGAGTAAGAAAGGAACATAACAAAACGGGCATTAAACTCTTGAAATTGTATGATAAACGTTTGGCCATCTATGCACATGAAAACCAGAAGCTTAATGAAGAAAACCAGAAGTCTACCTCCGTACCAGTTCAAAGCTTCCTCTATACTACAAAAAAACAAAAAAATTGCATGGCACGCAAAATCTAGCCCTACACCCAAATTAAGCTATCGATATAACATTAACATTGACAAGGAAGGATTCCTAAAATAAATAAAACTAATCAAACTGCCAGCTTGGAGGCAATAAATGGTGGTGATGATGGGGTAGTATATGACTTTATGCACCAACGTGCCAGCCACCACATGGAGTACAAATTCAAATCTCAGGATTTGCATGCTGGTATCAACCATCGGTTCACAAATCAAAAAGAACAAAATATTTACCTAGATTTGATCATATTTTCACATATAAATCAAGTCAATATTCAATCACATCTTTCAAAACTCCTAATAAATTTTTTGAAGCTCCCATTCAATTATACCCCGCCATAAGTAGGAATTAGATCTCAGGATTGGCATGCTGGTTTCAGCAATGGGTTTCCATAGTAAAATACTTAACCTAAACATGATAATAAAATATTTAACTATACCTAGTTCATGTTTGCACGTAAGAAAAAGTCAACAAATGCAATGCTAAGTCATTTTTAATCTTTTGAAACTCCCAAAAAAATTTCTGAATTGTGTTATATTCATTAGTTTGGTTCATGTATGGAGAGATGAATCAGGTTTAGGCAAGTGTTTCGTTTCCCCCTCAAATATCAGAAGGTTAATGAGATACAACCAACAGCTTTGCATCTCAAGATGCCTATAATAAGCTAAATATTTTTGCCAACCTTTCTACAATAACTTTAGCTGGCCTGAGTGAAGGAATTGATGAAATAAAAAGAGCAACATGCATCAGAAACCATTTCAGAATAACATGTACTATAATCATGGCAAATATAGAAGTTAAACAATTGAAAAAGGAGAAAATTTTTCTTCTTGTTTTCATATAATTGTGAACAAATAATCAATGAACATTAAAGAAACAAAATAAAACCCAAAACAAAGAACAACATGGTTCTATAAAAATGAAAATCTTACAAAGATCATTCACAGATTGTGATTTGAACCAGTATCTTCTATGCTTGACCACCTGCTAAAGGCACAAGCAACCAAATTCCTGCTAGCAAATACCCCAATCTTGGCCATAAACAATGCCAATCTCCTATTATTCCCACCACCACCGCTACTAGTTGATAATGAACCATCGGCGACTACTAGTTGGCCGCTCGCGGCAGGAAATTCAGAACCACTCTCTTGACCACCACCATCACTGAGACTAGTACCATCGACACCTTCATTATCAATGGCATCAAAATTAATAACGAGGGATGATTTTCGAACTTGAAGCCAATCCACAACTTCACTACTCACTCCCCTACACTTCTTAACCTTAACCTTAACCAAATTAGGACATCCCCAAGCAAGAGCTTCTATTGAAATATCCGAAATCCCACATCCTTTAATACACAACTTCTTCAACGCTTCACATTTCGCTGCAATACAAACAATCTCCTGATCACCAATAGTACCACTGCCGCAAAGTGCTAACCTTTCAAGTTTTTGACAATGAGAGGCAATCATTCCTAAGCTCATATGCGTTGCATTAACAGCAATCAGAACTAGTTCTTGTAAATCAACACATTTTTTGGCTACAGCAATTAAACCCTCATCACCAATCCTATTAGTTCTCCATCCATCAATATGAAGCTTCCTCAATTTCCTGCAATTATCAGCCAGAGTAACAAGCCCTGAATTCGAACACTCAGGTGTTTTAACAATATGCAAAATTTCCAAATTTGAGCATTTCGAAATGGCTTCCAGTCCAACATCACCGACTTGTACCCTCTCCAAATGAAGCTCGATAAGACTTTCATTTCCATCTACATTTCCAATCATGTCAAACACCTTGTCCCAATCGCCTAAACACCTATTTATTTTCAACGTTTTAAGATTTTTTGCACCAATCACTAACTGTTCAAAAGCTTGTCCATTGACCAGATCCTTCAAGCAAATCGATTTCAAAGACGACGATGCCGTTTTCCCATTCGCGAAATTCTCAAGGGATCCATCATGGACGCCTCTAAGCCGTTTAATAGACAGCTCTTCAAGAGCCGTACAGTGATTAAGCATTTCATTAATGCCTTTAACTCCAAAAGAACACGATCCGCATGACAGCTTTTTCAAACTCTTACCACAATTTTTACCAAACGCAGTCATACCGTTATCTGTTATTTCACGGCAGCCGCGAAGTTTAAGCCGCTCGAGCTTACTGCAACGGAGCGAGATCATGACAAATACGTCGTCATTAATACTGATAGATTTACGATCACAACGGAGAGAGAGCTTAGCGACCGAGTCAAACCGACTGAAAATAGATGGAACATGAGAAACGATCTCTGCTTGCGCTTTTAAAGAAAGCCGATAACGGCTACGTCCGTCGACGAGATACCACCTCCGACATACTGCGGAGCAATTTTTTCGGTCACCAGCGGAGAGGAATTGGAAAATACAAGCTAAACATTCATCGGGAATACCATCTGTGTAATCAACAGTGGATGCGAGTCCATCAGGAGAAAAAAAGGGCGGGGGAGGTACGGGAGGTGGTAAAAGAAGAGCAGCGGGGGCGGCGGGGATGAAGTTAGCTGTGGAAGGTGATTGACCCATGTGGGGATTGACAGACACGCGCCACCGGAGAAGATGTTGGTTATGGCTGTTAGGTTAGTTAAAATAGAGGTTTATGGAAGAGGGGAAGGAAGGAAAAGTGGGAAAATATAAATGTTAGGGGGGGAAATATGGTCAAAAAGGAGTGGGTGGTGCGTGTTCTTGTCGCAATCGCCAGTTGCAGTCTAATCCTCTACAATGACTGCCGTCATGGACGCGCATTTAAGATCAACGGAGACTCGCCAAATCAATCATCACCGTTCAACCTGTTGACTCTTTTGTAAGGACTAATATTAGCACGAATATATATTTTTAATTACTTTCCCAAATAAACCCGTCTCATCCAAATCATATTTATAATATAAATATTACCTTAATATTTAAAAATTAAAATAAACTATTTAAAAATAATCTGATATCACTAATATTGAACCGTTCAAAGCTTCCTTTAAGTTTTGCAGCAAAGCAGAGGCCTCTCGAAGCTTTTGACACGTTCAAATGCATATTTATTTGGTTCAGTTAAATACTATACAATTTCAATTCACTTTCCAATTCTTTTTATTCATACTCAAATAATAAAACTTTATCTTAATTTTAAATTATTTTAATTCCAAGCCATCCTAACTTTTCAATTCATTTTTAATCAATTTGTAATTATTTTTAAGTATTCCTTTATTTCAAATTTCATAAAATCCAATATAATAAATAATGATATGATTAATATAATTATCAATATATGATATAATATAATACAGATTGTAATTGCATGGTTCAGGAGTCATTTTTGGTAACCGCATCCTTAGCAGATTGAAGGGTGGAAACGACAGAAGCTGCGGCATTGGACAAGACACCGCCGCTGGTGTTTGAAGTTGGCTTAGGGTTGGATTGGTGAATAACCTGAACATTCCTCACTTCCTGGAACTGCCCTGCGGATGTTGTGTAATCCCTCGTTTCTACCCTTTTCTCCACCTCTCCTCTTTCATTGGTACTCACTGTCTCCTGTTTCAGTGGTCAACAAAAACGTCATCAAACTCTGCGAAAGAGTCTTGCCAGAATAAGGCCATGAATGAAATAACAAGGGTTTCAGTTTGATATCTTATAGATACAGATTCCATAGATACTTGCAAGAAAAGTAACCTTCAAAAAGAGAGTATGAATTTCAAAACATGATTATTCTTATATATTAATATCGAAAAAGGGAAAATATGAATAAAACAAGAGGGTAATGACTATAGAAACATATAGGCTAAGAGATTTAATATCAGGTGATAATAATAAGAAGAAGAGAGGAAGAGGATATACCCTAAGAGCTTGGGCATTCATACTGGAAAATCAGGGCGATAAAATATGAGCTCAAAGTTAAATAAAAAAATGTATTATTGTGTATAAATAGGAAGATGTGTATGAATGTTAAGTATGTTTAAAGGAGGATTAGCCATTCATACAACTATTAATTAGCCTAGAGAAGAGGTCCCTTGTCTCATCTAATTTTCTCCACATGTAAACCAAATATTTTCCAATGAAATTCATTTTCATTTATTGGTGGAAAGCTCTTTTTTAATTTTTAATTTTTAATTTTATATTAAAATAAATATTCACACCCATAGTTTTATTCAAAATTAATTTTTATCTTAATTTTAGAAATATTAAGTTTAATTCTTCAATTAAGTCAAAAAAAATACTTAAAATTATGATTTATTTTTTTAAGTTTATATGTTAAGCTGTTTATATTTCAAAATTTTTTTAAAAATTATTTTTGAATCATTACATAAACATAATAATAATAATAATAATAATAATTTAAAATCATATTAAATATATGAAATCAATCATTTTTTTTATTAATTTTATAATAATTAAATTTATCAAATAATTTATATATTTAACATTTAAAAAATTCAATATTCATTTTCATTATTTAATTTTTTAGTATTTAATTTTCGATTTTATCAAATACCATTTTAAATTAAAGTTGACATTGGACTTAAAAAATTGTTTGAAAAACATAAAATGTGTAATATATTTTAAAACAATTTTGGTTAATAATTTTGTTAATAAATGAAGCATGATTTTTCACATAAAAATTTTAAAATTTATATGGATAAAATATATTTATTTAAAATTTAGGTTGAATTCATTTGAAATTAAGAGTTAATGGAGTTGTTTCTCATAAACAACATGGCCCCTGAAGAATTTTTAATCTACAAGAACAATGTAGTCACAACAACCAAGAAAGGAGAGAAAATATCAATGCTATTTCTTTATAAAAATGACAAAGGTATGACAAAATAGATGCCAACCCAATTACTGGTTAAGCTATGACAAAAATACATCCTTCAGATTTCCAGATGTTGATCAGCAAGTCATAAGAGGTGACTTACTGGAATGAACATCAGTAGCTTCTGTAAGCCTTTGTCTAGGTGACAGTGCAGTGATGCCTGTGGCTTCGATATCATAGTTCACTATAACTTTTCGCTTCTGAGAATCTGAATTTGTTGTCTTTTCCTTCGATGTGATGTGATTTATGGAATCTGCTTCCTTCTGGAGAATCATGGCTTGAGCTTCTGCTACAACTGATGCATCATCTTCATCTGTATAATACAGAATTCTCTTTATTGCTGCCACAACCTGAAAAGAATCAACATTGTTACATCGGTTCCAAATTTGTAATAACTGAATTCTAATGTTTGGACAATAATGGAGTTGAAGGAACCGTACAGGTAGGTTTTCAATCTCAGGACTCTGGCACAGAATCTCAATATCTCTCAACTTTGCGAAGTAGAAGTCTCTTTCTTTCTCAAGACTATCCACTTTCAGCTTCAATTCTGTCATCTGCCGAGCAAACATTAGATTTTTAGAAAATAGCATTAAAATGGAACCAAATTGATTTTTTTCCTCGCCCTAATAACAGTACTAGATTTAGATGAAAATATCGTTCATAACTATAAGGGATGGAAAAGAGAATGTATATTATAGTCGATTGATTCCAAACTTGAACTAAGGTTTGAGTTAAGTTGAGCATTAAAGATGGAACTAGAATTCTTTAATTCAATCTGTACCTGTTCTTCATATGCAGGCACTGCACTGGCAAGAGCTTTAGAAGCCTTGGCAGATTGATTTGTATTCACAGAGGATGCATCATTTCTCCGTGAATTGTGGGAGGGTTGTGCTTTAGGGACAGCGGTTGAACCTTTGACTGAAGAATGAGATTGGGGGCATTTCTTGGTTGTTTCTTTTCCTCCCTTGCAAGCTTCTCTCCTTTCCAGAGGATTATAGCTACTCACAAAAGTTCACAAGTAAATAAAAAGCAGATCAGGATTGAATGCAAGACAAGTACTGAATGTCCAGTTCGGAAAAATGCTTTGAATTGAGAGAGACAAACTCAGATAGTGTAAAACATTCTTATTTTTGGGAAGATTATACTTGCTTAAAGTTATTTCCTTTATTTTCTTTTCCTTCAAGAAAAGATAAGGCATGTTGAAGGTATTCTTGCACACTATTTAATGTAGACAGGAGTTTTTAACTTTTTTCTTTTGAAAAGAAAAACCTAAAAACGAAAGAATTCAATGGCTTCATACTATTTTAGGCAATTATTTTATCTGAAAGCTGACAACTGTTAGATTCGATTCCTTCGACGGACAGAGCAAACAAGCGCCGAGGCAATTTAAACGAAATGGAAATCATGCCAAGAATTAGATGATTCTGTATAGATTCGTGCAAATTCCAGAAACCTTTCATAAAGGAATTCAACACTCTAAATGACTAACGGATCTTTCCTTCTTTTCTCAGTTCAACACAGATGAACTAAAAAAAATAGGCAAAAAGAAAAGCAAAGATCCAGAGAAAGAAATTTACTTGACAGAGCCACCATTCACAGAATCACAGTAACGCTTCAACCACTGCATGAACTCCAAATTATCAAGCGGCCTTCCTTTTATGAGCTTATTGACTTCGATATGCTTCAAACCCCAAAAGAAACAAAACAAGACACAATTCCCCAATCAATTCAAGAAAATCTAAATAAGAACAATACTAAAAAAGAAAGGAAATTACAAAAAAACTAACAAACAAACCTACCTTGGAGATCTTGAGTTTACTAAAAACATCTTGAAGGACTTTATAATTCTGGATCATTTCATATTCACTTTTAGCATCAAAATTAACCTTATGCATAGGCACAATCCCTGGATGCGCCGCGTCCATTAGTTGACAATGAACCGCACCAGAACATCCCTGATCACATAAAAATCCAAACAAAAAATATCAGAACGCGAGAATTCCAAAATTTCGATTGAACGAAAATCATCGGAGAAAGAATTGAATAAAGTTAAGTTGAAATTACTTCAAAGTCTTACCTCTTCAACTTTAGAGAGATTAAGGTGGAGAGTAGAGTTGATCCACGAAAGAATCTCTGATCTGCCGACGAAATACGCTCCGTCCATCATTCCTATATTCGTTGCCATTTCTCTGATTCTCTGTCGCTCTTTGTTTCTGAGTGTAATTTAGGGTTTCTGTTTGTGTATATATTTAAGGACAACGGGTTCTTCGACAATGGGAGAGAGCGGCCTCCTTTTCAGTTCAAAAATCAAAACTAGCCGTTAGGTGTCTCTAGAAGAATACATAATTTTTTTCAATATAATAATTGATTTAATAATTTTATGAATTAATATTATATGGTTTAGATTTTCTATAGTTTTTATTGTTCCAATTCAATGGAAAATTAGTACATTACAAAATTTACAATATAAATATAATTTATAATGATTATCAACCTGATTTTAGGTGGAAACATAAAATCAGGAGTGGTATGGTAAATGGTTGCAGTTCTCACCAAGTGTAGGCAGAGGCTTGTTCTTCTTGCAATATAAGGCCACCGATTCATTACAGTTAGGCAACTACAGGTATTATTGTTTCCCAGTCATCATACGAAGGGTACATGGGTGAGTATGTTCAATTGCCTGACCTACTTTATGTATACATGCAAACACTCCATGCAACAATAACGCCTCTAGCGATTTTTCCCGCGAAGGAATCTGGCAGGGCTGAACTTCGAAAGATCAACGATGGTAGATTTCCCATCTAATACAAGCTCAGCCATTGCAGCACCCGTGGCTGGACCATTTAGAATTCCCCAACAGTTATGTCCAGTAGCTACGTAACACCCTTTCATCCCTGGAATCTCCCCTATCACTGGGATACCATCATCCGTGCACGGCAAGAAACACGCTTGCTCCGCCTTAATCTCTGCTGCTCCTTCTGCTAAATGGCTAGAAACCGTTCCGGCCACCCTCTTCAGAACTTGAATCGACTCCGGATCACCCACAATCTCCTCCGGATCCTCTAGCACCTCTTCCACCGATGACATTCCACACACGTATACCTCCCCTATGAATTAAATCAACTACATATTAAGCTTTCAGAAACACACACATATATGCAAACTTGCCGACTTGTTACATCATAGGTTGTAAACTACTCATCAAGCTATATATTCGTGTCGACATAATAAGAATCCAGAATAAATGTTTGAATCCAACTCAAAGCTTGGTTCTTGGTATTAAGAATCAGTTTCAACAAAGTAACAATTCATCATCATAATCCTTGTCGAAAAAGAAAGGGAAATGATAAGCATAATACCTGTAGGTCGAGGATAAACTTCAGGGTCAATGGGATTTCCTCCATGACTTCGATGGTAACTTAAGAACAAAGCGTGAGGTGTTATTGCTTCTTTCTCTTTCGGCTCAAAAACTACACTATGAGCTTTTAATCCATACACCCTGAAAACCTCTGTCAACATTCTCAACGTCCCTGACCATGGCCCAATGGCCAAAACGACACCCTCTCCCTTAATCACTCTCCCTCCTTCTAGTCCCACCTCCACCCCCTCATCCGGCCCCGTCGACACTCTCTCCACTTTTCCAATCACCACCTCAACTCCGTATTCCTCCACCGCCCTAGCTAAAACAGTCTCCGTAAACAGCTTCGGGTGTACCTGCGCCGTTGTTTCTGTAGACCCGATCGTTCTAGGACCTCGAACCGGTCCATCAATCCAGGATGGTAAATTTCCACTACTCGACCGATTCTCGATTTTTGATGACTCAGTGGCGGTTAAGCTTAGGGTTGTGAGAGCACGGTAACCGTAAAATTCGGCGCCGTTCAATTCTTGTGCGAGTGAACGGTGGAGATTGAAGCTGGCACGTGCGAGAGAGGAAAGAGGACCACCATCACACCAATCTAAAGCAAGAAACCCACCGGCTTTTCCCGAGGCAGCGCATGCTATGGATGATTTTTCAAGAAGCGTGACGGAGGCGCCTCTTTTAGCCAAGAAGTAAGCTGTGCAAACCCCGATTACTCCGCCGCCGCATATGACTATGTGCTTCTTTTGCTGGCCGTGCTGGTCCATCGATTTCGACGATACCTCCGTCACCGACTGTTTTCTCGACGTTGAAAGAGGATTTATCGGTGGGCTTCCTTGTAAGCTCATAATCCATGTCGATCCCATTTTTCAAGCAGCCCTCTTCCAGCCATGACTTATCTTAACAGCCCAGATACCAACCAATTCATCATTACCATCAAAAATGCCAAGCCCAAGATGGGTGGGTATGCGCATGGTTCTTAAAATTCAATTATTATGTAAACTAT